>CM053783.1:163387252-163567252 GCA_028749045.1 Cupressus sempervirens
GAAAAACCCTCCCCCAAAAAGAGAGATGAATAAGGATGCATGGATGGATGGAGTAATCAAGACCCCTCCATTATGACATACATCCAATATATACATAAGAGAATAATGAGAAGAGGAAGAGAGATAGGATAGGCTCCCCCCCCAAGAAGAACACCAAATAGTGACTACTTCGATGAAGAAGTTAATCCAAGACTGCAAAATGGTGTTCCTCCTCTTAGGAAGAAATAATACCAAAGTTACAAATGAGATGCTTCCGCTGTGTGTGGAAAGAATCCCATGGATAAGTGATCTCTTTGAAACCTACTCAACTGGACGAAATATGTCCCTAGGGGTCGTAGGACCCCTAGGATCATATTCGAATCGTTCATATGAGACTTTGACCCATTAAATGATAACATATGTCCCTTGGGGTCTTGGGACCCCTAGGGACATATTCGAATCATTCATATGGGTCAAAGGGGGTCATAGGGTGACTTATGACAACCTTTGACCTGTTAAACGATGACATATGTGCCTTGGGGTCCTAGGACCCATAGGGACATATTCAAATCGTTCATATGGTCAAAGGGGGTCATAGGGTGACCTATGACCCCCTTTGACCCATTAAACGATGACATATGTCTCTAGGGGTCCTATGACCCCTAGGGACATATTTGAATGGGTAATATGGATCAAAGGAAATCATAGGTCACCCTATGACCCCCTTTGACCCATTAAATGATGACATATGTCCTTAGGGGTTCTAGGACCCCTAGGGACATATTCGAATCATTCATATGGCCCAAAGGGGGTCATAGGGTGACCTGTGACACCCTTTGACCCAATAAACGACGACATATGTTTCTAGGAGAGGACCACTAGGGACATATTTGAATGGGTAATATGGGTCAAAGGGGGTCATAGGGTGACCTATGACACTCTTTGACCCATTAAACAATGACATATGTCTCTAGGGGTCCTAGGAACCCTAGGGACATATTTGAATGGGTAATATGGGTCAAATGGGGTCATAAGTCAGCCTATGAGCCCCTTGGCCCAATTAAATGATGACATATGTCCCTAGGGGTTATGGACATATTTGAATCATTCATATGAGTCCAAGGGGGTCATAGGTCACCCTATGACCTCTTTTGATCCATTAAACGATGACATATGTCCCTTGGGGTCTTAGAATCCCTAGAGACATATTTGAATCGTTCATATCGGTCAAAAGGGCTCATAGGGTGACTTATGACCCCCTTTGACCCATTAAATGATGACATATGTCCCTTGGGGTCCTAGGACCCCTAGGAACATATTTGAATGGGTAATATGGTTCAAAGGTGGTCATAGGTCACCCTATGACCTCCTTTGACCCATTAAATGACAACATATAACCCTAGGGGTCCTAGGACCCCAAGGGACATATTTGAATTGTTCATATGGCTCAAAGGGGGTCATAGGGTGACCTATGACCCCTTTTGACCCATTAAACGATGACATATGCCCCTAGGGACATATTTGAATGGGTAATATGGGTCAAAAGGGGTCAAAGGTCACCCTATGACCCCCTTTCACCAATTAAACAAAGACGTATGTCTCTAGGGGTCCTAGGACGTCTAGGGACATATTCGAATGGGTCATATTGGTCAAAGCGCGTTATAGGGTGACCTATGACCCCCTTTGACCCATTAAACAACGACATATGTCTCTAGGGGTCCTAAGACCCCTAGGGACATATTCAAATCATTCATATGGATCAAAGGGGTCTAGGACCCCTAGGGACATATTCAAATCATTCATATGGATCAAAGGGGTCTGACCCATTAAACGATGACATATGTCTCTACAAGTCCATAAACTCTTAGGGACATATTCGAATGGGTAATATGGGTCAAAGGGGGTCAGAAGTTCTTTGACCCATTAAATAATGACATATGTCCCTAGGAGTCTTGGGCCCCCTGAGGACATATTTCAATGTGTAATATGTGTTAAAGGGGGTCACAAGGTGACCTAGACACCCTTTGACCCATTAGATGATAACATATGTCTCTAGGGGTCCTAGAATCCCTAGGGACATATTTGAATCATTCATTTGGGTCAAAGGGGGTCATAGGGTGACCTATGACCCTCTTTGACCCATTGAACGATGACATATGTCTTTAGGGGTCATCAGACCCCTAGGGACATATTCGAATGGATAATATGGGTCAAAGGCAGTCATAGGGTGACCTATTACCCCCTTTGACCCATTAAACAATGACATATGTCCCTAGGGGTCCTAAGACCCCTAAGGACCTATTCGAATGGGTAATATGGGCCAAAGGGGGTCACAGGGTGACCTATGACCTCCTTTGACCCATTAAACAATGACATATGTTCTTAGGGGTCCTAAGACCCCTAGGTACATATTCGAATGAGTAATATGTGTCAAACGAGGTCATACGGTGACCTATGACCCCCTTTGACCCATTAAAGGATGACATATGTCCCTAGGGATCCTAGGAACCCTAAAGGCATATTCGAATCATTCATATGGTTCAAAGGGGGTCATAGGTCACCTTATGACCTCCTTTGAACCATTAAATGACGACATATATCCCTTGGGGTCCTAAGACCCCTATGGACATATTTGAATCATTAGTATGGGTCAAAGGGGGTCATAGGGTGACTTGTGACCTCTTTTGACCCATAAAATGACGACATATGTCCTTTGGGGTCCCACGACCCCTAAGGATATATTTGAATCGTTCATATGGTCAAAGGGATTCATAGGGTGACCTATGACCCCCTTTGACCCATTAAACAATGACATATGTCTCTAGGGGTCCTTAGACCCCTAGGGACATATTTCAATGGGTAATATAGGTCAAAGACGGTCATAGGTCACCCTATGACCCCCTTTGACCCATTAAACGATGACATATGTCCTTAGGGGTCCTAGGACCCTTAGGGACATATTCGAATCATTTATATGGCTCAAAGGGGGTCATAGAGTGACCTATGACCCCCTTTGACCCATATTACTCAATCAAATATGTTCCTAGGGGTCCTAGGACCTTTAGAGACATATATCGTCATTTAATGAGACATATGTCATCATTTAATGGGTCAAAGGGAGTCATAGATCACCCTATGACCCATTAAATGATGACATATGTCCCTAGGGGTCCTAGGACCCATAGAAACATATTTGAATCGTTCATATGGGTCAAAAAGATGACATATGTCCTTAGGGGTCCTAAGACCCCTAGGGACATATTCGAATGGGTCATATGGGTCAAAGGGGGTCATAGGGTGACCTATGACCCCCTTTGACCCATTAAATGACGACATAGGTCGCTAAGGGTCCTAGGACCCCTAGGAACATATTCAAATCATTCATATGGGTCAAAGCGGGTCATAGGGTGACCTATGACCCTCTTTGACCCATTAAATGATGACATATGGCTCTATAGTTCTTTGGACCCCTAAGGACATATTTGAATGGGTAATATGGGTCAAAGGGGGTCATAAGGTGACCTATGACCCCCTTTGACCCATATTTGAATGGGTCAAAGGGGGTCACAGGGTGACCTCTGACCCCCTTTGACCCATTAAATGATGACATATGTCTCTAGGGGTCTTAGAATCCCTAGAGACATATTCAAATCGTTCATATGGGTCAAAGGGGGTCATAGGGTGACCTATGATCCCCTTTGACCCATTATACGACGATATATGTCTCTAGGGGTCCTAGGACCCCTAAGGACATATTCAAATCCTTCATATAGGTCAAAGGGGGTCATAGGGTGACCTATGACCCTCTTTGACCCATTAAACGATGACATATGTCTCTAGGGGTCCACGGACCCCTAAGGACATATTCGAATGCCCCCTTTGACCCATTAAATGATGACATATATTCCTAAGGGTCGTAGGACCCCTAAGGACATATTTGAATCATTCATATGGGTCAAAGGGGGTCATAGGTTAAAGGACGACATATGTCCCTAGGGGTCCTTGGACCCCTAAGGACATATTCGAATCGTTCATATGATTCAAAGGGTGTCATAGGTCACCCTATGACCCCTTTTGACCCATTAAATGATGACATATATCTTTGGGGGTCCTAGGACCCCGAGGGACATATTCAAATTGTTCATATGGGTCAAAGGGGGTCATAGGGTGACTTATGACCCCCTTTGACCCATTAAACAATGACATATGTCCCTTGGGGTCCTAGGACCCCTAGGAACATATTCGAATCGTTCATATGGGTCAAAGGGTGTCACAGGGTGACCTATGACCCCCTTTGACCCATTAAACGATGACATATGTCCCTAGAGGTCCTAGAACCCCTAGGGACATATTCGAATGGGTCATATGAGTCAAAGGGGTTCATAGGGCGACCTATGACCCCCTTTGACCTATTAAATGATGACATATGTCTCTAAGGGTCCTAGGACCCTTAAGGACATACTCAAATTATTCATATGGGTGAAAGGGGGTTATAGGGTGACCTATGACCCTCTTTGACCCATTAAACGATGACATATGTTTTTAAGGGTCCTCAGACCCCTAGAGACATATTCGAATGGGTAATATGGGTCAAAAGGGGTCATAGGATGACCTATGACCCCCTTTGACCCATTAAATGATGACATATGTCCTTAGGCGTCCTAAGACCCCTAGGGATATATTCGAATGGGTAATATGGGTCAAAGGGGGTCAAAGGGTGACCTATGACCCCCTTTGACCCATTAAATGATGACATATGTCGCTAGAGGTCCTAAAACCCCTAGGGACATATTTGAATCGTTCATGTGGGTCAAAGGGGGTCATGGGGTGACCAATGACCCCTTTTGACCCATTGAATGATGACATATGTCGTTAGGGGTCCTAGGACCCCTAGGGACATATTCAAATCGTTCATATGGGTCAAAGGAGGTCATAGGGTGACCTATGACTCTCTTTGACCCATTAAATGATCACATATGTCTCTAGGGGTCCTCGAACCCCTAGGGACATATTTGAATGGGTAATATGGGTCAAAGTGGGTCATAGGGTGACCTATGACCCCTTTTGACCCATTAAACGATGACATATGTCCTTAGGGGTCCTAGGACCCCAAAGGACATATTCGAATGGGTAATATGGGTCAAAGGGGGTCACAGGGTGACTTATGACCCCCTTTGACCCATTAAACAATGACATATGTCCCTAGGGGTCCTAAGACCCCTAAGGACATATTCGAATGGGTAATATAGGTCAAACGGGGTCATAGGGTGACCTATGATCCCCTTTGACCCATTAAAGGATGACATATGTCCCTAGGGGTCCTAGGAACCCTAGGGGCATATTCAAATTGTTCATATGGTTTAAAAGGGGTCATAGGTCACTCTCTGACCCCCTTTGACCCATTAAATGATGACATATATGCCTTGGGGTCCTAGGAGGACCCCTAGGGACATATTCGAATCGTTGATATGGGTCAAAGGGGGTCATAGGGTGACTTATGACCCCCTTTGACCCATTAAATGACAACATATGTCCCTTAGGGTCCTAGGACCCCTAGGGACATATTTGAATCATTCATATGGTTAAAGGGGCTCATAGGGTGACCTATGACCCCCTTTGACCCATTATATGATGACATATGTCTCTTGGGGTCCTAGGGCCCCTAGGGACATATTCAAATCGTTCTTATGGGCCAAAGGGGGTCATAAGTTGACCTATGACCCCCTTCAACCTATTACACGACAACATATGTCCCTAGGGGTTATGGGACCCCTAGAGAAGTATTCGAATCATTCACATGGGTCAAAGTGGGTCATAGGTTGACCTATGACCCCCTTCAACCCATTTATAGATTATAATACTAATAAGATAATATATTATTGTATATTATTAATATAGCTCATAATAATAATAATAATATATATTAATAGCATACATACACACACACCTAGAGATCTATATGTGTGTGTGTGTGTGTGTGTGTGTGTGTGTTACGTTATTATATTTAAGATTATATATTAATAACATATATTAATAATAGAGCTCATAGTAATAATAATATATTACTTTATTGCATTTAATAAAAATATAGAAAAAATAATAATAATATAAATTATATTTATAGGTTATAATAAGAATAACATAATTTATTATTATATATTAATAGATAATATGTTATATCTTTACCTTTAAACGTCATTATATATATCTGTTATATGCTATTATATATCGATATATACTAAGGAATATACTATTAACATAGTATATATATAATATATTATGTATATATAATATATACTATGTATATAAAGCAATTATATACTATATAAATATAAGAACAAATATATTACCCATATATATATATATATATATATGATGCACAAAAAAATCCTATAATATACTATTATATACTAAAGCAAAAAGAGCATATAAAAATTATAATCAATGTCAAAAGTGTGCATATATATATACCCAGAAATATATAAATATAAAAAATAAATATATAAATACATTTATATATAAATATATATTCATATATTTCTTAATATAAATATATTTATATATAAATATATATTGATATATTTCTTAATATAAATTTAAATTTAAAAATAAATACATATATGTATTTATATAAAGAAAATATAAATACATAAACTTATGTATTTATATTAATAAATACATATATAAAAATATTTAATTACTATCACAAACTGTTTTTTCCTCCAAAATTTTGTGTGGGACATATTGGATATCCGATTTGAAATTGGAAATCAAATTTTACTAGCATCAAATTCCAACTTATTCGCTGTCCCTGCAGACCCGACAACATCACTTTTTGACTTTTTTTCATGGATTTTATAAAAAGTCGCATTTTGTGGCCCAACCAATAAGAAAAAATTCAAAAATACAACTTTAGGTGTCCGATATTGTCATCTGAATGGGGAGCAGTAGTCGTCGAAATGCTAAATGCAAAAGGAAGTTATCCAATGAAGACATTGCGACATACAGGGAAAGGGACAAAATGGGACATTGAAGAAAAAGACAAGGTATGATAAATATCAGTCAAGTTGACGATTAATTAGTCGAAGGTGAAATCATAGAGTCAGATAATAAATATGTACAGTTGGAGAATGAAAATGTACCTATTGAAAACAATAATGCCGAAATTGACAATTTAGAGAATGAAAATTTCGAGGACGAAATGCTACCAAGTCATAATCCAAATTGCATAATTGACCATGTTGAACATGACAATGCACAGGAATCTAATGCACAAGAACCTTACATATCTCCTAATTATAATCAAAATGAAGGTTCTAGAACACCAGAATGGATAATTAAAATTGATGAAACGATTATTACCAGTTTGAAAGGGAAAAATTAGAAAGAACCATTCGATTATGGGCTACAAGAGTATATAACATGTTCTTCGAAAACAAGACAGTGGTGGAACAATGTCAGCTTTTCATGCACTTATTAAAAATGCAAAAGATGAGAACTATGCTTTCCAAATTGAAGATTCGTGTCAATAAAAAGTTGGAAATAAATGCCATTGTTATGAAGGATATTTTCAATGCTCTCAGTTGCATTGGGAAAAATAGCAGGGAGAAGGATAACAGAGCTTCTCGAAGGGTTATTACAACCTCTTTGGTAAGTCATCATTTGAGAAAGGGTAGATATATGAGACAAACTTGTATTGATTTGAATCTAAATCGTACTACTTTGAGAAGAGCACTTATTTGGCGAGAGAAAATTGATAATCCTCTTCAAAATGAAAAATGGGCATTTAGTGGGGGACTTCCACGTATTGATAAGAAGCTATCTGATGATGTGAAGGAAGAAATTACATAGTTTTGGCACTCTAACTCACGAGTAATACCCAATGCTTAAGACGTGTTAAAGTTGAGAATTGGCATCAGAGACCGCACACCACATCCTAAACAGTATTTGGAGGTAAGTCAAACTATGTTGTTCAAACAATTTAGAGAGAGTCATCCAACTCTTCATATATCACAAAGGGCTTTTGAATATTTGAAGCCAATTTATTGTGTGCCACTCAAAATTTAAAATACATGTTGTTGAAAATATCATGTTGAGTTTTCTATGCACCATGAACTATTATGCTCCATCCGTTCTACTTTGCATACTAAAGAAATGTTGGAGGATTGTGGGGCTAATGGGATTCCAAAATTATCAAGAGACTTGCTAGATCAAATTTTATGTCGTAGAGTTGATGGTTGTTTCTTTTATAGAAATACTTGCTTAAATGAGAAGTGTTCAGAATGTGGTGGCTTATCCAACTTTGAAACATGTTTCCATGAGGGGTGCAAATAAGATCTTGGAAAGACAATAGTGAAAAAAAAAAGTATATGAAATGGTGAAATACACATTGAAGAGTGGGGGTGAGAGCTCTAGATTTGAATTGGTTGGAAAAGATATCAGTGTGGCTAGTTTTATTTCAGATTTCAATGTGGCTAGTTTTATTTCAGATTTCAAGGAAAATCTTTTCTACAAGTATGCAAGACATAGTCACAGGTCTCAGTGGTTGGATCAATAGTTTAGAATGTGTAAGGATCTTATTGCAAGGATAGAATCCTTAGAAAAGGAAAGTCAAGAACCTAGAGGAGAAGAGGTTAGAGGAAGAAATCACAGAGAGAACCATGAAGAAGAAGAGGTTGGTAATGCAAGGCAAGAGCATGAGACAACAGATGATCCTGAAGAAAGGAGATTTACGAGAATCATTAAGGCAGTACAAGGTAATGGTGGGAAGAACCATATTGATTTGCAAATATACCAGGGTAAAATGGATAGTGAATAAGTGCTAGGGTTAATAGAGGCCCTTGAGAACTACTTTGATCTTGAAGACATAGAGGCAGATAAGAAGGTAAAAGTAGCGAAAGCAAGACTGAGAGGAACAAAACTCACTTGGTGGACTAGTGTTCAGAATGAGAGAGAGGAAAGGTGGTGTAGGTCACCTAACCTATATGGCAGGGGGGAACAAATATATATGTTGTCGGACACCTTGCCACTCCACGAAAGCGAGGATTCAAGTATATTAGGAAGTTGGAATAAAGGTTTGATCCATATTTTACAAGTTGGTCTATGTTTTGTAATAAAGGCACAGGTAAGGCCCACGAGCATTTTGGTGTGGTAAATAGTGATAGCAAAAGGAGTGATGATAGGAATAGTATGGTGTCCTTTGGTGATGAGAGTGAACAAAGAAGTGAACATATCCATGGAGGATAAGAGATAGGGTCAGCATGACCTCAGACAACAAGTTATTTAGCCTTTGTCAAGGATAAAACATGACTGGCAACAAGGATCCAATGCTTTTTGTTTCTAATGATTTGTATGCAGGTGTGCAGGGTAATACATTGCAGGTGCAAAGTTGCAAACATCCCTCTAGAAGGATGGGAGGAAAGAAGATAGTACCCCTTAACTCTTGGGACAAGAGTTGCTTTGAAGGTGGGGTGTTTGGTGCAGGGGCACCTATTAAATCATCTAAGAGAGCCTTGGTACAAGATGGAGATAGAGGATCAAAGACATCATTGATTGTTAATTGGGATATATTAAAACCAATAATGGAATTATGTAATAAACAATGTACTTTGAAAGACAAAAGTCATAAAAGTCCTAGTAAGGACCTAAGGGAAACATGATGTAAAATGGCCAAAAGAGCCATATGGGGTAGTCTTAGGATAGTTTCATACTTAGTTGCATTTAATAAATCCATATGACCAGTTTTGAGTCAATGGAATAGTTTAGAAAGTTAGGGAATGCATAAAAACTATAGTTTGAAATTTGAATTTCAAATTCAAACTGTCATATTAGTTTTGGAGGGAAAGTAGTAATTTGGTATTTGTTTGATTAAATAAACCTTTGCAACCAACTTGGTTAGTTGGATAGGTGCATATAAGCCTATTTAAGTTGTAATGAACATATGCAAGACATGAATCATTATTGGTACAGAAAAAATTATAGAAATTATACAGAACAACAATCATACTTTCCTTTACATCAATAAGAAAAATAAAAAATAAATGATACTTATACATACAATGGGGCTCTCTGTGTGAATGGAAATCCCTGATGATCTAGGACGCCAAATCTGTATAGGTTCATCGCCAATAGCCGCACCCTATATACAATAAAGAATGTAATTAAATGGGATTACCACAAACATTTTACAAGAATGCATCGATATTTAATCAAATAGAAAACATCTAATTACTTTTCTTTTGTCAGTGCATGTTGGCTCACCCCCCGCACTTTGTCCCCCTGGGGAAGGTGGTATGTGCAAGATAAAAGAAAGATTAGCAACCATATATGCTACAATATTAAATAGAAAAAAAAATGCAAACACAACATAATGTACCGTAGATGTCTCAAGGCCAAATGAAATGGCCGAGAGTGTAGCATCGTCTATCTATCTGAGCTCCTCCTTGGTCATCAACTAAACATGAATGAAGATCACATACATGTAAAAGTCAGTATGGCTTAAAAATTAAAATTACTTTATTATAAAAATTAACTTTAAATCACATATGTCATAATAAAAAAATGTATACACATACCGACATCGAAGGAGTCCATGCCTCTGCATTCCCCTCCTCTCTCGCATTAGGGTCTCTAGCCTCTGCACGTGCATTTGGTGTATCCTCGTCTAATACAAAATGATACTTAGGAAGATCACCTATGGGACCCAGGCAAATATTCTTGCATGTAATGCAAGTGTGAGGCACACAAACGTGTGATGAGCTAGCTGATGATGAACTGGCACCAACATCATCAACACGAGGAGGCAGGACTGACCTAGCCTGAGATATCATTAGGCTACTTAGCCTATGAATGGCTCTGATGGTTTGAGAGCTAGCCTCTGCCATAATATCTGCATGCTGCACTCGAGGAGGGGGGGAGATATCAGTTGGGGGGACAAAAGTGCCAAGTTTCTTCTGCTAGGAAGAGGGTCTATCCTGAGGAGCTCCTAGTCCTAAGCCCATGTTGGGCTTCATGCTCCAATAGTTCACTTTAAGTTTCAACACAAATTTTGCATATAATTTTCTAAGGAAATAAAATGATATGTCTAAATTTCCATGTGGAGGGATATCAAAGACCATCTACCAACGATCCCAAAACCTTGCACGTATGGCGTCATTTGTGTACCATTTAATCGATAGTTTGATTTTTTTTGGGCCAACTGGTATACCCATTTTTGGGTTAGCAAAAAGGCTAGCCAAATTGTCTTTAGTTATGTTGAGGGCCGTGACCTCATCATAATCCAAACCATCATCAAACATCTGGTGCATTTCATCACGCCAACGAAGAGCGATATTTTGTTGGTTCGTAAGGGTTTCAATGTTATCCACTATGGTGTTTAACGTGGATAACATAGGAGCTAGTGCAGGTACATTATTATATGTTCTATGCAAACCTCTCAACTCGGTGAGATTTTCATTTATCGAATTCTCAATTCGAGGAGGGTTTTGAGGAGGTAGAGGATCATTTGGTGGACGATTTTGTGGGGGTATTGGATCGTTTGGTGGATGGTTTTGTGGGGGTACTGGATCGTTTGGTGGTGGATTACGAGGAATATTATTCCCTATGTCAGTGTCATCATTCTGATAAGCCATTCCTACTGAATTGCAAAACGTAATATATATTAAAAAAAAATCAAAATTTTAAACCATTTTTGTCAAAAAAACCCTAGATTCAACTAAAACAAACAAAATCATCCTAAAATCTATTGAATTTAGGTTTAAAATGAGTTGGGAACAAAAAAACATACCTGAATATCTGATATCCGATGGATAATGGTAATACTGGCCCCAAATTAACGTGAAATGAGGACCTGCGGGTTTGTGATTTTATTTTATTCTATGCATAGGTATCGAATATCCGATATAACATCGGATATTCGATATGGCCGCAATAACATATAATGACATATAATATATATTACATTATATTACATTTTATATATTTTTATATTATATTTTATATATATTATATTAATTTACTATATATTATAATATAAAATATTATATTATATAAATATAATAATATTATATTATATTATTATAGTGTATTATATTATATTATTATAATTTATAATATATAATACTTTTTAATTATATATTATATTATAGTATATTACTTTTTATTATTATATTATATATTATATATATATATATATATATATATATATATAATATTACATTACTATATATTATAATATGTTAAATATTATATTATATTATTATAATATAATACATTATAATATTATTATTATAGTATAATATTATAAGATTATATAATATAATAATAATATTAAATAATAATAACATTAAATAATAATATTATATTAAATAATAATAATAATAAATATTATTATTATTATTTAATATAATAATAATAATAATAATAATAATAATATTATTATTATTATTAATATTATTTAATATTATTATTAATATAATAGTATGATATATTATTTAATATAATAATAATAATATTCTTATTATTATTATTATTATTTAATATAATAATAATAATAATAATATTATTATTATTATTAATATTATTAATATTATTTAATTCAACGCAAGGCATTTTGGATCTGGATTTTTTAAGCTGTTTTGATGCACGTCTTTTTTAAGCACAAATTTTACTATTTATTTTGTTTTCTTCGCTCCAATTTAGCACTCAGAGCATTGCCCTGCTACCATATTGTGATTCTATTGAATGCAAAATCTCTTTGAAATTATAAAGAATTTTGCCGTCATTGTCGTTGAATTCATTGCACAACAAATAGTGAGCTCGGTAAATAATATTAATCAAGCAATTTTAGGGTAATGTGTTTTAAGATACAAAGTATACCGTCATTTTCTGATAAATTCAGTGTATGTCAAATCTTAATGAATTTTGCAAATAAAATTAGAACCCAAGTGTAATGACTGCCCCTGCAAAATCAATGTCACATCAGCCATCTCCATAAATTGCGAAAAAATCAACAGGAGTCAAAGTCTTTTGAATATTGACTCGTCAACATGAGTTAATTAACTATCATTGACTTTAATTAAAATGATACATACACATAAATACTCAAATTAAAAGAAAATTGTAAATTCGTTAGTAGATTTACCAGTACCGAATATCAGATACCAGGTGATCTAAACATGACGACCAAGTTGTCAGGAGCTCCAGAACCTGTCTAAGAAACAAGGGGGAGAATATTGTAGGAGTGCTTTTACCACCCTACCACGAAGCTGTTAAGCTTCCTCAGAATCCTTCTTGACATGAAAGATACCCAGCCCGACAAGGAGAGAGTCTAAACAAGTAAAACTTAGAAGAGTAATGGAATTGTGCTACACAAATAATGTAGGAACATTCATCGGTCAACAAGATAACAAAGCAACATTTTCTTACTTATCACTTTAGCATTTCAGTCCCATCTCCATCATTTATAAAGAAAATAAAAGATAAAATGGTTTATTCAAGCTTGAATTGAACCATATACTCATCAACATACAAGGATTACCAACAATTCTCTATTGACATATGTTATAAATATGCTTAGATTAAGTTAGTCACATAGCTAACAATGGACTCTTTTGTGTCATTAATATGCCTAGCATGTTATTCCCAAAAAAAATGGACAAGATTGGATTGTTGATATCCACAATTATATCAAGTAAATCACATTTGCATTACGGTGATGTAACTAGCATATAGGAATCTTTTTTAAGCAAGAATAGGTCCACAAATCCACCAAGAAATTCTATATAAATTTTAGGCTATCTACCACTAATTTAAAATCAACATCAAGCAGAAGGAAAATGCTATCCAGTTCTGAGGCTCATAGATCCACACATAAATTTTATAAAGAACTTGTGCTCATCTACACTATGAAAATATTATTTTTGATGCACAAAGTGCCACAGAGATTAACTTAGGCAGCCAGACCTCAACATTGGATTTAAAGTAACAAAGCCTAATGAGGAAATTCATGCAACATGTGGATGATTAACAATGTGCTTTACAAAAGGACCAAAGAAAATGTTTGACTAACCTTTGCTAGCAGTCGGTAGCAATGAAAGACTAAAAGTCTTCACCTACTGAAGCATCTCATCTCTGAGAAACTCACAATACACAATTTTACAATACACAATTCAGAGAGACAAAATGAGATTGCTGAGGTTGAAAGATACGCTTAAGCCAAAGTTCCATTTCCTCTTAATAATGAAGAAGACAAAAGCATATTTAAAACTCCTAAATCATTATGAGCTTTCATCCATAAAATAGCATTATTCCAAGGTAAAAACAACTATAAACACACCACACAAGAATAAAACTAAAGAACAGAGTTTAGTTTGCAATCTCTATAGTCATAAAGGTGTAGACTATCCCATACAATGTTTCTAACAAAATTGGCACAACTTAAGGAAAGTTACACCTGTTAAGACTTGATCTAAGGAAACCAATTTAATGGTTCAAATCAAAACAAAACTTAGACAAAACGTATGCAAAGAAGTGCAATAAAAGACCTAACACTAAAGTGCTGCAAACTTGCAAACAAGAAAGGTGTAGAATCAGTAGAGAGAGAGCTTCTTCAGGTCAAGTTATGTTGACTTGTAAATGGACTTTCCTTTTTATTTTTCCAATTGGCAGTATTTATATCACAATCCTTATAGTATTATAGAAAAAGATATTCACTGAGTTGCAGTGGTAATGTATGGATTCAGACAATGCATGTGAGTAAATGAAAGACACCAACGTTAGATGTATTTCAACCCAATGCTCATGCAACTCACAATAAATTTCCCAAAAAATAGCAAGAGATCACACATTAAAGAACTTGGGATCTACAGGTATGGTTCATGTAGTTGGTATGTAATCCTGATTTGGATGCTTCCCTAAAGAGTCAAGAATTTACAAGTATAGCCTCCCTCATAAGAATCTGGGCACTCCAAAAGTATGCAAAGGCGTAATCAGACAAGTTTTTATTTTTTTATTTTTATCTAAATACAAATCCTAACGATGGAACTACTGTGATATGTTTTCAACCATGGTACGATACCTTATGCCAAGGGTTCCTAATGATGGTTAAAATAGATATTCTACAGAGCAATTTATACGGATGAAACAATGCTTGACAAGCAGTCCATTTCAAATTCAATAATGCTTATGCCAGTAATCAAAGACCATATCTAGTATACCTAATATAATCTTTTTCACTTAATCACACTTAAAGAATTCGGATTAGTAAATAGTGTGAATACAGGAAAACCTGGTAAATAACACTATTCCTTTCTTGAATGTCATTTTCTCCTCTAGCTCCTTCCTGTGCCTCGAGTTCTCTTCAACACTAAGTGAGAAAAGTTCAAAATCAATGTAAACTTCTCTAGCTGCAAGAATGGTGATTGTCTCAAAGACCTCCTGAGATAAATCCCTTGCACTACCATGACATCCATCACCGCGATGATCAACAATCTTGATGACAATCGTTGGATTTTGCAGTAAATGGGAGTGGAACCTTGTGTTCCACTAGTCATCGTTCCCATGCATCTCACCAAAAAAGAATTTCTTCCCCAAGCACCTTCGTTATCCTAGATTAAATTGTTGATGTCGTAATCCCCTTTCCCTCTCAAAAGTGTTCATGTTCTTCTCCATCCGTTGGAGCGGTTGTAAGATTATTTTCTTAGTTATGTAACCAATTCTTTTTTATAACAACTGACTCATTATCTCCAATACATAATTAAATTAGTTAACGTAATTTCATAGTTCAAGAAAATGAATCCACGTAGGAGAGAATTTCTAAGTTATTTGGAATTCAGATGGAGTGGGTTGTGACATCCTTCTGCCCTTAAAATTGCATCGTCCTTGATGCTGTTATGCAAAAATCACAATCATACCCAATTTTATATCTAAAAGGAAATGACTCTACAAGATCAAGATCTAACTTATATTTACATAATAACACATACATCTGCATTTAGCTCTATAAAATATATATATATTGATTTTTAGCTACTGTAATTAAAGTTAACTTTTCTTTTCCTTATAAGAAATCTACATTTCATTAACACGTTAATAACTAAAGAGAAAATGACACACATCTGTAGAAGAACATATATTAGCAATCCTTTCTAGATTTTTTTTTAAAAAACTACGCGAGTGTGTGAATTCCATTACCATTCTATAGTTTTACAAGGTTAGACTACCTCTCTCCGACAATATTCTCCCTTTCTTTTATTGTGTCATTCCCTCTGTTCATTCATAGGAACAACACCAAATATTAGTCCATCATACATCATTAATCAAAATCGATTTTCAAATGAAATATAAAATCAAATACTTCCTTATCTCAAGAAGTATCAAAATTTTAACATATTGACTTAAAAACACATGATATCACACACATACCTGTTCACTTACCATACCCTGGCATCACCTGTGGATTTTTCCTCACTAATAGGTACTTCTTATCCACATCCTGCCATACTAATTAGTATCTCAAGACGATTGACTCAATATTAGTAGTCAAAAATTTGTTCGACTATATGACTTCTTAACTCATCTTTTAATCACATCTTGATCATGACTAACATGTGTACCATATGTACTATACATACCATCTAACGTGTGGTATTCACTAAGTGAGTAATCATCCACATCAATAGGTCAGTGAAACATAATCAAGTAATGTAATCATGATTCATCTAATTCATCATCATAGAATCAAGTAATGTAACCACATTACATCAAATTCAACATCATTTAAATCATCATGAATATAAGAAATCCATACATAAAATCATCACTGTACTTCCTCAACATTTGATCATCATAATGCTTACAAAGCCTTAGTAGAATTTTACATCCAAATGTACTTACATCATAATGCCTTAGTTAGCTCAATATATATATATATATATATATATATATATATATATATATATATATATATATATATATATATATATATATATATATATATATATATATATATATATATATATATATATATATATATATATATATATATATATATATATATATATATATATATATATATATATATATATATATATATATATATATATATATATATATATATATATATATATATATATATATATAATCCTACAATAGGAAGATCAATGATAGAAAATCCATACAATCAAATGTGTCAAGCAATATTGACCCAAAGTTTGATATCTATAAATAGTTGAACCAACTTGCAAAACACATCTCGACTAAAGGGTTTAAGTTGAATGTGTAATAGCTAAGTCTATGTTACTAAGTTTATGTCGAACAATATATCGACTAAGAGTCCAAAATGCAATACAACCAAATCATTGATCATTATTCATTGACCAAATTGACTAAATAAAAGGTGTTAACAAATTTCTATAAAGTAAAAGTCACATGCATGGTGGAACATCACATATACATAACACCAATGCAAAAATATTATCAACATAGATAAAAGAGGGATCTATACATACCCGTCTGCATCCTCATAGGAAGACCATATTTTCATACACTTGCCATATAGGCCAAAAAGTCAAATCAAGTTAGTCAAAAGTCATTTACAATTAATTGAGTCAACAAGTAGATACAATATCTTCCAATTAAGTTTGCAATTTCATTCTATTTTCGAACATACATGTCAAAATGATAGGTGTAAATAAAATTACATTTCATAACCAATTATCGACCATTTTGTCGAACACAACATATCATCACATGACTATGCCATAAATGAGAATATTAGAAGAAGTTGACCATGTCTTGTTAAGTACACATTATCATTTGCAAGGTTCACATAAGTAAGTAAACTATAGCTTGATGAGTTAACATTTGTTTCACTGCCATAATCAAGGATTAACAATAATTATCCATTTACAAATGTAACACATGACATTTTCCAAGGAATCCATCCATCAAAAGCATGATTTACTAAATATACGAAGTATAATGTAAAGCATCATACCTCAATGGGCATCATAGAAAATGAAGACCTACATGTCGGACATGGAACAATAAGCACATCATACAAGTGCAGTGTCATCTTATCATATGATGAGCACGGTCATTAATTAAATCATCTAGGTATGCTCACCAATCACCTGCAAGGATTAGTAATCCAACTTTTATCAAGTGAGTGACCTTAGGCCCTCAGGCCCATTTTGTCACCATAGTGTGCTTAACCAACATATAAGCACATGTTGTGATGTATGATCTTTACGCCATTAAATCATCACATAATGATGTAATTAAGTACATCTCAAATGATGAGCAAGAAAATCAAACTGAGATGACATTTCCATTGTGGTCTTCAGTCTCGAGAGTTGTAGGACGTCTCCCACTTGCTTCCTGAGATGGAAGTATGGCCTAGGCACTTTAACCTTGCCAACCACAGAGTGGATACTTTCCTCGGGATTCTTCCTAGCTCAAAGAATACCCCGACCCTAACATGAGAAGCCTAGCTTCCCAGAAAAAGATGGATCAGATGGATTTGGTGCGACCGTGTAACATTTCTACATTGCAACCATGTGCCTAGTAGTCTAAACACAGAATTTAGCTGGGAAATAAATAACTACATATCTACACATATGCAGTAAAAGAAAAAGAATTCCAAATAGTTATGACCATGTGTCACATATATAGCATTTGGAAAAATTAATATGGCTTGGCTAAGCACTTTCAAAATCCAGAATTACCAGTAGAAGAAACAAGAACAAACATGTATCCATTCTACAGAACTGGCAGATAGGGAAACTAAACATGAAGATATCCACCCATCTGTCCCATAATTGCTACATTACACCCTTCCATGAAGGAAAGTACACAGCATCTAACCTTCCTTGTTTGTCCACATTCGACACCCATAGTGGAAGGTAAGCTTTCCAAAATAATAAAAATAGCATAAGATAACTGCAAAAGGAAGAATGGCATGTTCTTCACAATCTACTCCCTTGTACATCCTATCAATGCTCCATAATGAACATCATAGATGAAATCACTTCCAAATCATAGGACTAGCAACATCAAAAATACGCGCACACACCCTAGCCACCTCAAGATCAAAGAAATCTTAAAAACAAGATTCATAATTCTTAAGTAAAAGTCCAAAAAGGAGATACAACCAGAATAAAAGTGAACAAGAGTCAAGTAAATAGCTCACATAAGAAATTGGTGGCTTGGTGGTCACAAAAAAAATATAAAATCTCAAGCTAGTCCTTCATCACATCCAAGTTCATGAAATCGGACATAATAAAATGAAACCCAATTCACTTAAAGCACAGTGACTCTCACTAGTCACCAAGAGGGAGTAGATGTTTAACAAAACCTTGCATCCAAGGATCACTAAGAACATAACCAAACTTCTCATGCATCACATGCAATTTATCTTGGTAATCACACATTTCTAAATGCATAATGGAACATACAATACTTTTGCAAATGAAATCCATCTTCTTCCTACTGAGTATTTAAGTTACTCAATGAACCTCATGAACCTGGCATAAAATAGAAATAAATTCTTGCACCGCATGTGCATGACATGGCGTTTACATAATAAAAAGACATTTTTCATTGCTATCACAAGCTGAATCTTCATTTGGTAGGCTCTCATAGCCTTATGCAAAATTCAATCATCCTTTGACTATCTCAATAGTTCAATTTTAATACTCCAATGTGCATATTATACCATCACATGGTTTAAAGTAAATATAATCATAACATATTAGGTATGCAATTTACCAGTCATTCCATAAACTTTCCATTTGACAATCTTTTAAAGATTAAAATTTTTTTAACTCAAAATCATGACATGCATAAGAAACTTCATACCCTTTTATGTCGTAATAATCATAACTAAGAGACACAACATGCAACCCATCTCATCAACTCATACAACATAGAGTAAACAAGTTGACTTATAGTTCTATGTTTAGCATAGTGAACTCAAGGTCCAAGTGTGGAACCAAGAGCTCTGATACCATATGTAACGATTGCCCCTGCAAAACCAATGCCACATCAACCATCTCCATAAATTGGGAAAAAATCAACAGGATTCAAAGTCTTTTGAATATTGACTCGTCAACATGAGTTAATTAACTATCATTGACTTTAATTAAAATGATACATACACATAAATACTCAAATTAAAAGAAAATTGTAAATTCGTTACCAGATTTACGAGTAGTAAATACCAGATACCAGGTGGTCTAACCATGACGACCAAGTTGTAAGGAGCTCCAGAACCTGCCTAAGAAACAAGGGGGAGAATATTGTAGGAGTGCTTTTACCACCCTACCACGAAGCTGTTAAGCTTCCCCAGAATCCTTCCTGACATGAAAGATACCCATCCCGACAACGAGAGAGTCTAAACAAGTAAAACTTAGAAGAGTAATGGAATTGTGCTACACAAATAATGTAGGAACATTCATCGGTCAACAAGATAACAAAGCAACATTTTCTTAGTTATCACTTTAGCATTTCAGTCCCATCTCCATCATTTATAAAGAAAATAAAACATAAAATGGTTTATTCAACCTTGAATTGAACCATATACTCATCAACATACAAGAATTACCAACAATTCTCTATTGACATATGTTAGAAATATGCTTAGATTAAGTTAGTCACATAGCTAACAATGGACTCTTTTGTGTCATTAATATGCCTAGCATGTTATTCCCAAAAAAAATGGACAAGATTGGATTGCTGATATCCACAATTATATCAAGTAAATCACATTTGCATTACGGTGTTGTAACTAGCATTTAGGAATCTTTGTTAAGCAAGAAAAGGTCCGCAAATCCACCAAGAAATTCTATATAAATTTCAGGCTATCTACCACTAATTTAAAATCAACATCAAGTAGAAGGCAAAAGCTATCCAGTGCTGAGGCACATAGATCCATAGAGAAATTTAATATAGAACTTGTGCTCATCTACACTATGAAAATATTATTATCAATGCACAAAGTGCCACAGAGATTAACTTGGGCAGCCAGACCTCAACATTGGATTTAAAGTAACAAAGCCTAATGAGGAAATTCATGCAACATGTGGATGATTAACAATGTGCTTTACAAAAGGACCAAAGAAAATGTTTGACTAACCTTTTCTAGCAGTCGGTAGCAATGAAAGACTAAAAGTCTTCACCTATTGAAGCATCTCATCTCTGAGAAACTCACAATACACAATTTTACAATACACAATTCAGAGAGACAAAATGAGACTGCTGAGGTTGAAAGATATGCTTAAACCAAAGTTCCATTTCCTCTTAATAACGAAGAAGACAAAAACATATTTAAAACTCCTAAATCATTATGAGCTTTCATCCATAAAATAGCATTATGCCAAGGTAAAAACAACTATAAACACACCACACAAGAAGAAAACTAAAGAACAGAGCTTAGTTTGCAATCTCTATAGTCATAAAGGTGTAGACTATCCCATACAATGTTTCTGACGAAATTGGCACAACTTAAGGAAGGTTACACCTATTGAGACTTGATCTAAGGAAACCAATTTAATGGTTCAACTCAAAACAAAACTTAGACAAAACGTATGCAAAGCAGTGCAATAAAAGACCTAACACTAAAGTTCTGCAAACTTGCAAACAAGAAAGGTGTAGAATCAGTAGAGAGAGAGCTTCTTCAGGTCAAGTTATGTTGACTTGTAAATGGACTTTCCTTTTTATTGTTCCAATTGGCAGTATTTATATCACAATCTTTATAGTATTATAGAAAAATATATTCACCAAGTTGCAGTGGTAATGTATGGATTCAGACAATGCATGTGAGTAAATGAAAGACACCAACGTTATATGTATTTCAACCCAATGTTCATGCAACTCACAATAAATTTCCCAAAAAATAGCGAGAGATCACACATTAAAGAACTTGGGATCTACAGGTAAGGTTCATGTAGTTGGTATATAATCTTGATTTGGATGCTTCCCTAAAGAGTCAAGAATTTACAAGTATAGCCTCCCTCATAAGAATTTGGGCACTCCAAAAGTATGCGAAGGCATAATCAGACAAGTTTTTATTTTTGTATTTTTATCTAAATACAAATCCCAACCATGGAACTATTGTGATATGTTTTCAACCATGGTACGATACCTTATGCCAAGGGTTCCTAATGATGGTTAAAATAGATATTCTACAGAGCAATTTATACGGATGAAACAATGCTTGACAAGCAGTCCATTTCAAATTCAATAATGCTTATGCTAGTAATCAAAGACCATATCTAGTATACCTAATGTAATCTTTTTCACTTAATCGCACTTAAAGAATTGGAATTAGTAAATAGTGTGAATATAGGAAAACCTAGTACATAACGCTATTCCTTTCTTGAATGTCATTTTCTCCTCTAGCTCCTTCCTGTGCCTCGAGTTCCCTTCAACACTAAGTGATAAAAGTTCAAAAACAATGTAAACTTCTCCAGCTGCAAGAATGGTGATTGTCTCAAAGACCTCCTGAGATAAATCCATTGCACTACCATGACATCCATCGCCGCGATGATCAACAATCTTGATGACAATCGTTCCACTAGTCATCGTTCCCATGCATCTCACCAAAAAAGAATTTCTTCCCTAAGCACCTTCGTTATCCCAGATTAAATTGTTGTTGTCGCAATCCCCTCTCCCTCTTGAAAGTCTTCATGTTCTTCTCCATCCGTTGGAGCGGTTGTAAGATTCTTTTCTTAGTTATGTAACCAATTCCTTTTTATAGCAACCGACTCATTATCTCCAATACATAATTAAAGTAGTTAACGTAATTTCATAGTTCAAGAAAATGAATCCACGTAGGAGAGAATTTTCGAGTTATTTGGAATTCAGATGGAGTGGGTTGTGACACCAAGCAATTTAGTCAAGCAATGTTTGGACAAATCTGTTTTGACATACAGAGAATTCTACTGTAAGTATGAACCACATTTCTTGGTATTGAGTTCATTGCACGCTAGATCTGTAAATAAAATGAACACAGATTTGTCCAAGTGAGGGATATTTATAGCCACACCATACGGTGTGACACCAAAAATACTAATATTTAATCTAAATAGAATATATTTTCATTCAATTTTGACAAAGAACAGATTCTTGGAATTAAGCAGAGGCAGATCTCATTCAATGTATATTAATTTAAATAGAATATATTTTCATTCGATGTTGTTTGATATTCCTAATCATAGTTGCAGGCATCATTAGTTTTTACAGTTCACACACTATGTTTACGATGATTTTGATTTTAATTGTATATTTTTAATTGATCATTAGGAACATGATTCGAAATATCAATTAAAATTCTATACTGTCAAAACAAAAAATTATGCTATATCAATCTTAAACATGATACAAACGTAGTTGACGGTGGATTTCAAAATCACAAAGGAAAATATTATCATTTGTATAATTAGACTGCAGTTGGTGGAGTTTTAAGATGCCCTGTCAAATATTTGCCCGACATCGTGGAGCTATAGAGAGTCTTTTCAGAGAAAATGATTCTAGTTAACAATTAAAATATCAAATATTAGCACAAAAAAAAGATTATTTTACCGTACCGTACAATTTACGATTATTTTAAAACTCAAAACTGTTTAACATTTCACAGAGAATAGCCTTTTAACATGTCTCAGTAATTGTATACACAGGAAATTTGATGTAGCTTGTCACTTTTCTTTGAAAGTGACTGTTTCCACTCCAATCGCTCCAATTTATGAATTGATTGGCGTAGCAATTGGAAATGAGCTGCTGATTTAGATCTAGATTTAGCTGCATGTAATAATAACAAATTCATTAGATTGAATCAACAAAGTTTAACTATTTTAAATCATTGAATCAAATAAAATAAAATTAGCATTACCCAATGAGATATAAAAGCTGGCCCTTTGTCGATTCCTCCCCCTCATGGGATCTCTGAAAAACCAGCTACTCTTCTTCTAAAATTATATCACGTTAATAGACAAAAGTTAATCTTGAAAACCCAAATCAAAGTGAACCATAAAAACCTCGGTAATTTTTGTTTGGTGGAAAACAGATTCTTACCTTTTGTTCATCTGCAATTAGAGACTATGTTGGTTTCTTCTTTTCAAAAATAGTATCCTGTTAATAAACATAATATCTTGAAAACCAAAATCAAAGAGAAAAAATCATAAGAAAATATGGTAAATCCTTCTTTTTGGGCAAATACGGATTCTGACCTTAGGCTCATCTGTAATTTGAGACTCT
Organism: Cupressus sempervirens; assembly: GCA_028749045.1. Classification (NCBI taxonomy): domain Eukaryota; kingdom Viridiplantae; phylum Streptophyta; class Pinopsida; order Cupressales; family Cupressaceae; genus Cupressus; species Cupressus sempervirens. The sequence continues at coordinate 163,411,484 of CM053783.1, forward strand.
GTTGGGTTCTTTACCAAATTTCGCCGCGTCGCCATGTATTCTTTAGCTAATTTGATAGGAAGAGGGGTGGCATAATCTCTCCTTTCCTTTTCCCTCTTTTCTTGCTCTGCATTTTGCAGATTGTTTTCTTCCTCAACTTGTTCAAAAGTTTTCTTTTTGAAGGCATAGTTGAAGCATTTGACGATAAATTCTTTCATAAGATGGCAGACCAGATTCACAACTCTTCTCATTATCTCCTTAGCGAATGCCATTTCCCTGTTTTGAAATTTGCACAAGGTATTTCCTGATTTTTTTTTTGGGATGCGATGCTACAGAAAAGATTTGTTCTTAATTTGAAACTGTAAATGACCGTTTTATAGCAATGGTAAGTTGCCTCTCTTGATCACAGCAATGGAAAGTTTCTTTTTCTACTGCTGTCATTAATGAAAAATACACAACTTCCTTTTCAGTACTGCTGCCATTAATGAAAAATCCACAACTTCCTTTTCAGTACTGCTACCATTAATGAAAAATCCACAACTTCCTTTTCAGTACTGATGTTTTCGGAGGATTAATTAGCAACTGAGAGAGTGTTCTGTTGGAGGAAAGAGATGTTACTCGCAGTGAGAATGGCACCTTCAGTGGCCCTCCTAACAAACACCAGTTCGCTCCCCACAAATGCCTCATCTCCATCCAACTCCCTAACCCCGCCTGCACTTTCCATACATCCACAAAACCAACGAATTCAGTGGGCGAAGCTCAGATGAAGCATATGAGATCATACTAAGACCAACATTCTTCATAATTTTGAGTAGCTTTTTCTGTTGTGAATCTTGATTGATCAATGTTTAGTATACACAATGAATGTAGAAAGATTGAAAGATATGGAATGTGGAATGTATACCTCTTTCAAATGTACGTCTCCCACATCACCATCGCCATCTTCATACTCGATCAGAACGGAAAACCAGTAGTCCGTTGAATGTGATGTTTCTTCCTGGATACTCACATTTTGTGGAATGTATGCCTCCCACATCACCATCTCCATCTTTCCTTGTTTGTTTAGCCTCCAGATCTCTGCAACACTTGTAGTGTATGTTTTTTGATAACTGGTTGTAGAAGTATATTGCTCAGTTTTGTTGAAGTGGAGTAGATTAGATCTAGGAGTAATTATCTGGAGGAGGGAATGCTCAGCTTTGTAATTTAAGATTGTGTCAATCCATCAAGATATGGGGTTTTAGATATCTGAGAATTTTAATTGGTCCGAGACTGTGTATTCAAATTAAAATTAGTATATTCATTTTGCTCTTTATTAAATTGTCTGGGTCTAGTTCATTGCCTATGAACTTATTTTATGTCTATGATCTTTCGATTCCATCTCCTCAGTTCTTTCATAATGGATCTTTAAATTATGATAATTATGATAATGAATCTTTACTAATACACTTTAATTTTCCAATAATATACTCAAAATCTAATTAAAATAACCTTGTTTTAGAAAATTTTAATAAAATGAGTTCTAACTTTCTTTTATTATCTTCAATGATTCTAGCAATCTCAATTTAATAGGGGCAAGTTTCTAATAATTTTTGAGATCAAACTTGGAAATTTTTTATTGCTTCACTTTGCTTTATTCTTTTGTTGTATTTGTCTTAGTCAATATACTATTGTACTCACTAGATAAGAGCTGATTAATCTTTTTAATTTCAACCAATTAGATCCATGTATTTTTATTTTGAATTGTATTTGATTTTTATAATGTATTAAAGTGAGATTTTGAATTTGTAAAATCAATTTAATCATTTTACTACAATTTGACTGAGTCATATATTTAGAGTCTTATAAAGGAGGATGGATTGTAGGACTCCATCACATGCATTAATAAATAATTCAAATTTAATTTAACCGATCTTAATCAAATTTATATACTATTTTTAAGAGCCTATTAACAAACATACCTAATACTAATAATTAAAATATGCAATAGATAAAATATATTGAATGTTATTCAATTTAAATAAAATACTAATATACTAAGATACAACTATTGTAATAATAACATTACAATTATATCATAATTTTTTATATATTAAAAACTATTATCTATTTTACAAAGTTCTATCTAAAAATGTCAAATATTAATCAAATATAAAATATTAATTAATTATACCTTATGGCAAATACAAGCCACTATGCACTTGTTCTACATATTATCATTGTTATGTATGTTGATTTAATTTAAAAATGAAATTATTAAAATTTATAGTCTATTTTCCTAGGTTTATTTAAATTTTAATATTGTTTATCTATTTGTTTCAATCAAGTTATACTCAATTAAAAAATTTAATGTATATTATTTCAATTTTTTATATTTTATTAAATAAAAATACTTTTTAAAATATTTTAGTAATCTATTTAAACATTAGTATATTTTGTGAAATTTAAAACTTGTCAAAATTTAGTAATCATGTTTCTTTGTTGGTTTTGATGTATTAGAAATATAATTAACATTATATATTAAAATTTATATAGATTATAGATAAATTGATTAATTTATTGTTGTATTTGTATGATTTTTTGTTGGAAAACTTCATTTTTTTCCTACCTCAACAATAGATTGAGTTTTGGCTTAAACAAAAGTAGATACTAACATAGTGTCAGACAATCAAATTTTCACATTGAAGGCCTCAGGGGAAGATAAAGGCAAAAACAGCAATGAAAAGAGCAGAAGCCAGAGATGGCACAATCTCCATTGAAGAAGAACCAGTCACTAGTGAAGGACTTGGCGCGTCTGCCTCCTCTTCAGCGTACGCCATTGTTATCATCGTTGATACGATACCCAATACTGCTAAGCACCTCATCTTATCATTCTCATTTGCTCCCATTCTTTTCACTCTCTGTTTTACAATGTAAGCCAGAGTAACAACTAGTGTGATGGGGATTGTGATATTATCAAATGTGATGAGATATAAACAGAAGAGTTGACACCCTGGATGAGGATTTGATTCCATAATTGTAGAAATTAAGTTTAAAATTTGATAATCACCATTACTATGATTAATTAAAGACATGATTATTTAATTTAGAACCTTTTAAAAAAGAATTCAGCATTCACTTGTTATTATTTTCATCATCAAATGGGACTGAGTAAAAAATTGTTTAAAGAATGTTTAGATTGAGATAGTTATCTAGAATTAATCATGTTATTCTAGAGTATTTGCATGATTGATTTTTTTTTTTTTCTCATTTATAATCTTTAATTTGTATGTTGCATTTGTTATGGTTGTCAAGTAGTCTTGAATATCATTCACATTTACAAAAAGATCACATTAAGAATATTCAGATTAAAATATCTAGAAAGAATTTGATTGTGCATTACACCTTTCTAGAGTATTTGCATGATCTAAGTTTGTTACTTTTTTATCATTTCAACTAATTTTTTAGAGTTAATCTAGGAAAAAATGACCCCTAAGAATATACTAAGATCCACTCAAACATATTTATGAATACCATTAATTTTCGAAGTACAAGAAAACTGGCATATTATATGATTTCAAAAGTACACATAAGCAAGATTATATTCATGTAGCAAAGGTTAAGTTTGTGACTGCAAATCTAACTCTTGGGTGTGTGTATATATATATATATATATATATATATATACTCAAGGCATTGTGCATATAAGGTCCATCATTTCTATGATAGCTATGTGCAAGATTCGAATATCTTCATCAAATGTAAGGATTCTTCAATCACCAATCTAAGCATACATGCATGCTTTGCCTTTACCTTGTTACATAAATAACATTTAGGTTAGAATTGCATCAATATGGAAATGACCATTTGCTAGTCTAAGTTATTATGCATTCACTTGTAATATTTCAATGGATTAATCTATATATATAAGTCTATTTTCCTTTTAAATTTATAGTGAAATCATATGATCTTATATGACTTTATTCCTCAAAGAATTTATCTTACATATTATGGTTTTACAATCTACATTAAAAAAAATGTTAAGTCTCACTTTTGGATCCAATCCTTCTTTCATTATTATGATTCATTTATATATTCTTGTTCTAGAGTGTAGTGTGAGTGTTCATAGTTCTATCTTTTAAAAACCTTAACCACCAATATATATATATATATATATATATATATATAGTGAATCATAATCCACATACCATTGAATATACTTGCATTGTTTACATGCTTCCTGAGATCTTATCATTATATCCTTAATTCATTTATGAACTTATATTATGTCAAATCAAGATAACTTTCCTATAGATTTATAACATCACCATGTATACTCATTTTCTTCTTGTAGGGATTTGACCATTTTTTCTATTGTACATTCTTTATTTATTTATTTATTTTTATTAAGATAGTTCAATAACAAAGAGAGAAGTGCATGTATTAGATGGGAGTTAGCAAAATTATAATACAAGGCTGACCAACATATTACTTAGAGATATCAAAAACTTTAAACAAATATTTTTAGTTGATGATTGATCTTCTTTTTAAGTTTTACTTCTTTTGATTTCTCTCAAACAACGTGTTATAATCTTGGTTCCTCTCAGACTCATTATGCCAATTATAAGTGTAATCCCATCCATCTAAAGTGTTCCATCCATTAGAATCCCTTCTCTCATTATTGGTAGGATCAAGGTTGTTGACATCATATACATTGTTGGTAATTTTTGTGTTGAAGGATTAAGCACACTGGAGTTATGAAGGTGTAAAAGTCTTGCACTTATTCAACATCCATAGTCGTGAAGATCTAGACCTCCTTCTTGAAAATGATCATAACCCCTTGTCTAAGAAGCTCCATGAATCTTTCTTAATTAGGGACTTATATCGTGGTTATAACTTGATAGACAATGTAAAAATATGTGAGTTTGAAGTTAAACTCGATAAGGTCCTATTTGATGTCTTGGAAAATATCCTTATTCATTTTTTCCAAATGATCCACATGATTTGATAAGTCAACACAAACCAAAATCTATTCAAATCAACATAAAAAATAGCAACAAATCCTACAAGGATTTCATGCCAAGAGAGACCATTTTTGTAGTTCTAAGTAATAAGATGACCAAAAAAAATTGACCAGAACTTTTTAGCAAACAAACAATTAAAGAAAAGATGCTCAAAAGTTTTAGGAAATTTGCACATATAATAAATAAGGGAGTGCCAAAATAAATCAAACGTAAAGTGTCATCTAGTGTTCTCCCAATTAAAACCCCCAACATAATTAATTATTGTGATAATTTCTTCATTATGCTTAAGCATATTGTAAATTTGGCTATATAAGAAAAAATATTTAAACTATTGTCATCAGCCCATTAACCTACTCCAACCACTGAAGAGATTTCAAAATTTTGCCAGGATATAAATTATGCATTGCTTTGCAGATGAGACTAAATGTCCTCTTTTGAGAGTTTGGAATGTTATACTTAGTATTGATTTCCTCCCAAGACCCCAAACTCTTGTCAACCACCATGTCTTGAATAACATATATACCTGAATTATGCGATCTTTTTGCATAACAACATTGAGCTAAAGTAAGAGGCTTATTTTAAGATAAATGCCCCACCACATGGATCTATCTAGCACAACATAAGATGGGTTCTTACCAACAAAAAATCTATTGCAAATCAAGGATCTAACATGACACCAGGTGTTCCATATGATAGATAAAACATTGGACCTAAAAAGTTTAATATCAAAGTCCCCCAAAATAATATCAAGCAGACGAGTGTTGTGTCAATCATTACCTTTTTAGTGGAAGACATGTTAATATTGTTTCTTATAAGAATCTTCCAAGGTTCATTCCCATTTAGGGCCTTCATGATCCATTTGGAAGAAAGCGGTAAGCCTTGCATTTAAGATCTTTAAGACCTAAACTCCCCATGTTTTTAGGAGAGCAACAATAATCCACATTAACATGGTGTCTCTTCTTGTTGCCTATACTATAAAATTGAGGAAATCCCTTAAAACTTTCTCCAACTTATTATTTTGGTAGTTAGCTATATCCATGTTGATGCATAATAAACAACATGGGAGGATAAAACCTTTTGAACAATTTGTGTTGTCCTTGCAATGGAAAACATGTAAGTTTTCGGCTTGATATGTTTTCTTTCAATCTTTTTAAAGATCCAATTCCACATTTCCTTAGTTCAAGGGTTTAAAGAAAAAGGGATTCCCAAATATCTCACGATATCATTAGGAGCTTTCCACTACCACCCATTATTAAAAGCCAATCTAAAGAAAAATCTAACCAGCCCAAAATAGTTTATTTCATAGGTGAGCTATTAGCTATAGGAGCTAAGAAAAATAATCAATAATGTTATCAAAGTTTTCCTCAATCATTTAGACAAAGATGGTTGTGTTATCAACAAACTATTCAATTGGGAGGTCTTCCCTATTTGGTAAGATGATAACTTTGACAGGAGTACCAATCTAAGTGTTTTTAAGAATATATAAGACTTGTAAAGCATCAACAATAATTTCAAATAGAGTAGGTGCCAAAGGGAAGCCTTATCTGATAGATCCACCAAGAGGTATAAGGTCTAAAAGAAAGCCATTAACTTCAATGATAGTATTACAATCCTTGAAAATAATTTTGACCCAATCATAGAAATAGGGTGGGAAACCAAAGGCCTTCAACATTTCAATCACAAATCCCCATTCAATTTTGTCATAGGCCTTTTCAAAATCAAGTAAGATCATATAGTGATATTGCTATCCATGTTTCATCAGTAGTGATTCAATATGAATCCATTTCTCATGAGAATAAATGGAACATTAGCACTCATCAGATCTAGGTGATGCTCACAGGGGTGAAGCATCAAGACTTCTTGAGAGGTCACCCATCCTAGTACTACTCTGGCCTAAGCACACTTAACTATGGAGTTTCCTCCATGGTTAAACCCAAAGATTGAAACCCCATTTGAAAAACTTCCACCAAGTGTTTTTCCTTATGAACCATTCATTAGAAATCCCCTTAAGCTCATCAATTGATAAGTAGGAGATAATTTCCACAGCAAGTCAAATTGTGATATTGCTATTAGGATTTAATGTGTGATTTTGAGTCAAACTCATTGACCCATGTTTCATTAATATTGATTCAACATGAATCCATCTCTCATGAGAATAAATGGAACACTTAGCACTCATTGGATCTAGGTGATGCTCATAGGGGTGAAGCACTGGGACTTCCTAGGAGGTCACCCATCCTAATACTACTCAAGCTTAAGCACACTTAACTATAGAGTTTCCTCCATGGTTAAACCCAAAGCTTGTAACCCTATTTGTAAAACCTTTACCAAGTGTTGTACCTTATGAATCATTCATTAGAAAGCCACTTAAGCTCATCAACTGATAAGTAGGTGATAATTTTTGCAACAAGTCAAATTGTGATATTGCTATCAGGATTTAACTATCAAAGATCATATAGATAGATTGACCATCCATCTTTGCCCAATGCATTGCCTCCTAGATAGTCAAGAGGATATGCAATCAATGCTAAAAGGAGAAGTATAGGCTGAGTGAGAAACAAAATTGATTCATCATTGAGACAAAGTTCATATTGAAGTATGATTGTTGCTTGTTCCCAAATGCTCTTATATGACCAGTGATTATTTGCAGACCATTCTATGGTGCAATAACCATTGATTTTGCTTCTCAATGTAATTTTCTTTCATCCAAAAGACATCAATTAGAACATGGGGAGAAATGATATTGGTAAAATCATAGAAATATTGAATAGATGCAATACTATATATAATTCATAACATATTGATGTTGAAGAAATAAGAAATAAATCAAATTTTGTCATATTTATTGAGTCTAGATGGCACCATATATTATTATAGACAGAGAAAATATAACTCTTGGTGTAAATAATTATTGACTATTTACACTTACTTAATTTTACTTAGGTCAATGCATTATTTTAATATTTATTTATTAGTCACTTAGGAGTATATGCACTCTTGTGAGTTGTCATGTTGACAACACATGAGTTCGCACCTTATTTATGTACATGGTGTGTACAACATAGGAGTTAGCACATTATTTGAGCACATAGTTTCTACAACATCTCCATACATGGGACACCCTGTCATGCTTATCCTCTCATTGTTGCATGTACATTCATGCACAATGGAGGATGTGTGTTTAGTTTTCAAGCTTATCCCCTAGCACCTTCTAGAGACATTCTAGATGCAGCTTAGAGGCCTTTACATATAGGCACTCCTAGTGTATTTGTATAGAGCAATGTATCAGGACATGCTTTGATATATTGATCATACTTTTTTGGTCTCAATTTGTGCTTGTGTTTGAGTTCTTTGATCTTGGATGAATTTTTCCCTAAGGAAAATTCTTACATGGTATCAGAGCTCTTGGAGAATCTCTCTTCACATAGCCATTTAAGACCATTTTGTTGCTTCAGTACCTCGGCCTGAATCTAGAGTATCATAGTCATTGGGAGCATCTAGAGCCAAAGTGGACCTCACCATTACATCCAGAACATTGATTCAGTGAAGATCGGCTATAAATTTGGCTACACTAGCCCAAAGTTGATTGTGAGGCAAATTTTTATTTTGCAAATTGGCACCCGAAGGCCCAATTTGCAACTCGGGTATGATCATTTTATAGATCTAATTAATTATTTTTTGAACCTAATAATTTATTCTCTGCTTTTTCAAATAGAATTTTTAAAAAAAAATTCGCCAAGCGGCCTTGTAGAGAATTTTTTTTTATAGGTACTAGGCAGTCACACCTCGACCCTATATGGCTGTACGAAGTGTTTTGATTAGGCTGCATTTATCACATATTTTCTAGCAGTCTATCCACAAGTGGCTTGCACATTACATATTCTGGCACAAAGTCAGGCCAAAGCCTTGGCGACTACCTTTTCCAACTCCACCGATGGCTTGGTTTACTCTTACCTCCATAGCATTTTGGTTTTATATGCCTTTGAACTTAGTTTAGCCACCAATGTGGGACTAACTCTTAAAACTTGCGATGGTCATTTTTTCTTCTGACATGAGTTCCTGGTAGCCCCTTCATTTTTGTGGCATTAGATCCTAGCCTTCATTCAGTGCAATCCTCTGGTGACAATGATTAACCTCTCGACGACAAGAGATTACCTTCCCAGTGGCAAGAGATTTAACTCCTGGTGACAACAACATCTATCTCTTGTGGCAACACCTTTAGTGGTGCAAATATTCCTACACCTTGCACACGTTGCTACATTTTTGTTAGGAACCTGTGTGTTCCTTCTGTTTATTTTGTTAGAGTAGAGTTGTTGGACGCATATGCTTTGTAAGTCGTCCCGTGAGTTTATTTTATTATCCCACATGCATAGGTAGTATTACTTTTCTAGATCGTACCCAGTATATAAGAATAGGTTGAGGCCCTTGATGGGTACGGACGAATTTATTGTATTGAGCTTGCTCAAAGGAGGTTACCCCCTCGAAGTGGCCTGCGATCAGTAGATTTATTCTGAGTTCTGCTATCACTTTGTATTCTGTTATTTCGAGCATTCTCACGATATTGCTATAAGGAGGTTCTTCTCATCTGGTATCAGAGCACTCTCTTGGGCTCGCTGGGTGGAAATTACATCAAATTTTTTTCTGTCGTGGCCTTCAGGTTCCTCTCACTTCTAATATCTCTTGTTATTGCAATAACTCTTTTCAGTTGTTCTGTCTGTGAGTGAATTTTTCTAAGTCGACTGTTCAGGAAAAAAAAAAAAAAAAAAAAAAGAGTAAAATTTTTTCTGTTTTTTAGTCGTAGCTTCCTTGTTTGCTTTCTGTTTCTGCTCATACTTCCGCAGAACGTCTGCAATATCATTTCGCATACTTCCTTCCTTGGCGACCCAACCCCAAATTTTAGATATCAAAGCCCTAAATCCCTCATTTATCTAATTTTAGGGTTTGCCCTATCTTTTTCACCTCTCATCCAATCGCCACCAAACTGAGCCACAAGATTCAATTCCTCATTTTGCTCCCTTATCCCTCTTGGACTGTTCGCCTCATTTCGCCTCCCTACCCTTGAAACCCTCATTTTTCTTTTTCCCTTGTCCCCAGATAGTCTCCCACCACCCGTCGAACACCCATTTCCTATATGAGTTTTACCCAAATCCAAGTTTGCCGTAACTAAAAATGTTTTTGTTTCTCATCTTCTACCCATTTCAAAAAAAAAAAAAAAAAAAAAAAAAAAAAAAAAAAAACCTTGTTTTATGGTTGTTACGCGTACAGGAGCAAAAATCATGGAAGAGGAAATTGCATCCCTCAAAACCAGACTTCAAGATCTGGATGACAAAATTCTGGGTCTTAACTTTCAGCAGTCAGCCATGAGCCGAAACCATTTAGGAGATACTGGGTCCTCTTCTGGCAATTTCCGTGGACCAAAGCTTGATTTTCCACGCTTCGATGGTTCTGATCCGACTGGATGGATCTATAGGGCAGAGCAGTATTTCAGCTTGCATAATACTTTGGATAACCACAAAGTCTCCCTTGCATCTTTTCATTTGGAACATGAAGCTCTTCAATGGTTCCGTTGGTACATCAAGGCTAATGTAGGCCCAACGTGGAGCGAATTGTGCACCCTCATTTTGGAGCGCTTTGGCCCTAGTTCCTTTGATGATTTCACAGGAGCACTCACTAAACTGCGTCAAACAGGCACTGTAAGAGAATACCAGACAGAGTTTGAAAAATTAGCTAATCACACAGAGGGCTTGTCTGATGAATTCTTCTGTAGTTGTTTTGTCAGTGGTCTGAAGGATGCACTTCGCTCAGAAGTCAAAATGTTTCGACCTACTACAATGATGGAAGCCCTTGGGTTGGCTAAGTTAGCGGAAGACAAGATTAGTGCTCTACAACGCTCCAGATCTAATTTTGTTCCATTCAGAAATACAGGTTCTCACAACCCTCCAGTCATACCAGCTCCCAGAACTACTCCGATCAAGCACTTGTCTGAAACAGAGATGCGAGTTAGGCGAGACAAAGGGCTTTGTTATAATTGTGATGAGAAATGGTCTCGGGGCCATAGATGTGTTCAGCAAAAGCTCTATCTCTTGGATGTGGATTCTCCACCGGAACTGGAAGAATATGTAGATGCTCAGGAAACAGTGGATGCTGAGGTTGAGCCTCACCAGCCTGAACCTCCTTCCCCAGAAGCTCCACCAGAGATATCTGTCCATGCTTTGGCAGGAGTCACTACTCCACAAACCATGCGGGTCTAGGGTTTCTTCAAGAAGATCCCTCTTACTATACTCATTGATTCTGGTAGCACTCATAACTTCATTGATCCACGCATAACCAAACAGGCTGATTGCTTTATCCATCCCTGCTCTAGCTTTGAAGTCATGATTGCCAATGGGGGCACTTTACCTTGTAAAGGGAAATGTCGCAATGTGCATCTCTCTATTGGAGATTATAACATGCGCTCTGACATGTTTTCCTTACCCTTAGGTGGCTGTGATGTGGTTTTGGGTGCCCAATGGTTACGCACTCTTGGCCCCATTCTCTGGGATTTTGCTGAACTTTGGATGCAGTTTTCAGCCGAGGGGCACCAACACACTTTGAAAGGCTTACAACCAGGGTCTCTCAGCATCATCAGTTCACACCGTATGGAAAAACTTCTTAAGAAGAATTCACATGGTGTCATCGCTCAGCTCCATTCCATTCAGATGCAGCCATCAGCAGTCTCTAGCACTCCTGCCGATCTCCAACACATTTTGGACAAGTATTCTGGTATATTTGCTGAACCTGTGGGATTACCTCCTTCTCGTCTAGAGGACCACCGTATTCAGCTCCTTCCTGGCAGTGTTCCGCCCAACATCAGGCCCTACCGCTACCCATTTCATCAGAAGACCGAAATCGAGATACTTGTCCGTGACTTACTGAAGCAAGGTATTATTCGCCCTAGTACCAGTTCCTTTTCTTCTCCAGTTCTGCTTGTTCGCAAAAAAGATGGGTCATGGCGACTCTGCATTGATTTCCGAGCACTTAATCATCTCACTATAAAGGACAAGTTTCCCATTCCAGTTGTTGATGAACTTCTTGATGAACTTCATGGGGCTCATTTTTTCTCCAAGTTATATCTTCGTTCTGGGTATCATCAAATTCGGGTTAATGAGGAGGATATACCTAAAACTGCCTTCCGCACACATGATGGTCACTATGAATTTTTAGTCATGCCCTTTGGCCTCACGAATGCTCCTTCAACATTTCAGGCAGTGATGAATAACATATTTCGACCATACCTCCGGAAATTCATTCTGGTCTTCTTTGATGATATCCTCATATATAGCAAAACTTGGGCTGAGCATCTCCATCATCTGGAGCTTGTCTTGCAACTTCTCTCTGATCATCAACTCTGTGCAAAACTATCTAAATGTGTGTTTGGCCAGGAGGAAGTGGAGTATCTCGGGCATATTGTTGCACACCATGGAGTGCGGGTGGATCCTACAAAAATAGATGCCATGAAAACTTGGCCGCATCCTAAAACTCTCAAGAGCCTTCGGGGTTTTTTGGGGTTGACTGGCTACTATCGCAAGTTTGTCAAAGATTACGGGAAAATTGCAGCACCATTGACAGCTCTGTTAAAAAAGGATGCCTTCTCCTGGACCCCTGTTGCTGAGACTGCATTTGAACAACTGAAACAGGCTATGTGCAGTACACCTGTTCTCGCGATGCCAGATTTTTCCAAACCCTTCACTATTGAGAGTGATGCTTGCGGCAATGGATTGGGTGCTGTTCTCCTGCAAGATGACCATCCTATTGCGTTCACTAGCAAAGCCCTCTCTGGTAAGAATCTAGCCCTCTCTACTTATGAAAAAGAAATGATGGCTATTTTGCATGCTGTACAGAAGTGGCGGCCATACCTCTTAGGGAGTCATTTTTGCATCAGAACCGATCACCAAAGTCTGAAATACTTCCTGGAACAACGGGTATCCTCTCCTACACAACAGAAATGGGTCAGCAAACTCATGGGGTATGATTATGAGATCACCTACAAGAAGGGTAAGGAGAATATTGTGGCAGATGCTCTTTCTCGCACATTTGATAATCAAGCTTCCCTTTCCGCTATTTCTAAGCCCATTCCCAATTGGTTAGCGTCTGTTCAGCAGGGCTATGACAGTGACTCTTCTTTATCTCAAATCATTCACCAGCTAGCCAATAATCCTTCTGCTATACCACATTACTCTTGGGATGGTGCTTCTCTTCGATACAAGGGTCGGCTAGTGCTTCCTCAGAACCCAGCTCTACATCAGGCTATTTTTTATGAACTCCATGCTTCTCCTTCAGCAGGGCACTCAGGCTTCCTCAAAACTTATGAGCGAGCAAGGAGAAACTTCTTTTGGAAAGGAATGAAACAGACGATTCAACAGATGGTGGCTGAATGTGATACTTGCCAACGCCACAAGGGTGAAACGACCCTCCTTCCTGGCTTGCTCGAACCATTGCCCATCCCTACATGGATTTGGACTAATATTTCTATGGATTTCATTGAAGGGCTTCCTAAATCCGGTGGCAAGACAGTGATCTTGGTTGTGGTTGATCGTCTCTCGAAATATAGTCATTTTTGTGCCCTCAGCCACCCCTATACTGCCTCCTCTGTTGCACAAATCTTCATGGACCAGATATTTCGTCTTCATGGACTCCCTTCTTCCATTGTCTCTGATCGTGATGCAACTTTTACCAGTCATTTTTGGACTGAACTGTTTCAGAAAACTGGCACCAAACTGAAGATGAGTTCGGGCTATCACCCACAAACTGATGGTCAAACGGAAATTGTCAATAAATGCTTGGAAACTTATCTTCGTTGCTTCACTTCCGAACAGCAACATCAGTGGGCCAAGTGGCTCCCTTTAGCTGAATGGTGGTACAATACCTCTTACCACACTGCCTCTAAAATGACTCCATATGAAGCAGTCTATGGTCAGGCACCTCCAGTGCTCCTTCCCTACACTCCCAACAGCTCACCAGTCCAGGCAGTTGACATAGTTCTCCGCAGCAGGGATCAGATTCTTCGTACCTTACAGGATAATCTTCACATGGCCCGTAATCGGATGAAACAACAAGCAGATCAACACCGTTCTGAGCGCTCATTTCAAGTTGGGGATATGGTTTTTCTTCGTCTACAGCCATACAAACAATCCTCCCTAAAGCTGAAAGGGCGTCATAAGCTGGCCCCAAAATTTTATGGGCCTTATCAGGTTCTGCAGAAGATTGGTTCAGTTGCTTATAAACTGGAACTTCCTCCTTCTTCCCGCATTCATCCAGTTTTTCATGTTTCTTGTCTAAAGAAAGTTCTGGGTACCACTGTCAGAGCACAAACTACTCTCCCTGAAATGGATACGGAAGGATCCATTATCCTGGAGCCGGTGGCAATCATTGACCAGCGCACTCGCCAGCTTCGCTCTCGCTCCATCTCTGAGGTCTTGATTCAGTGGCATGGCATGCAACCAGAGGATGCTACCTGGGAACCCCTTCTTCAGATTCAACAACAATTTCCACACCTTAAGCTTTGAGGACAAAGCTTTTTTCTAAGGGAGAGGGGATGTTAGGAACCTGTGTGTTCCTTCTGTTTATTTTGTTAGAGTAGAGTTGTTGGACGCATATGCTTTGTAAGTCGTCCCGTGAGTTTATTTTATTATCCCACATGCATAGGTAGTATTACTTTTCTAGATCGTACCCAGTATATAAGAATAGGTTGAGGCCCTTGATGGGTACGGACGAATTTATTGTATTGAGCTTGCTCAAAGGAGGTTACCCCCTCGAAGTGGCCTGCGATCAGTAGATTTATTCTGAGTTCTGCTATCACTTTGTATTCTGTTATTTCGAGCATTCTCACGATATTGCTATAAGGAGGTTCTTCTCAATTTTCAGCAACTGGTCTGACCTAGCCATGTGATAGCTATTGCACTTGTCCAGATGGCCTTAAGCAAACAACTCAATGTGGATAACTATTCCACTCTTTGACCCTGCCAGTTGTACATGTGAAGTCAGCAAGTACAGTTAGCATCCAACTAATTATGTCAATAACTCATCTACCTATACTACCACATAGGTGCCACTAGTCTATGTCAGCTATGACTATACATTGACACATAGACTGCCACATGTACCTTTTTCATACCAGCTATATACCTGCCACGTGGACCATACTTTTTTACCATGTGGACTGACTATATAGTATGGACACACCAAGTCAGCTAGCCATATGATGACATCATCTACCATGTCACCTAGGTGGTCTTTTTTTGCTGATGTCAACCAGACACAGGATTAAATTTGACGATCATTTGACAGTCATTCCTAGGCATTTCTAAACTGTAGAGATAGCCATTTGACTATCAAATTTAAGCTCATAGTTTTCTACCCAGACCCCTCTCTAGATTTAGTTTTGATTTGATAGTCCAACTTTGGAAGGCCATAACTCAGTCATCCAGACTCCAAATCAGGTTAAATTTTATTTATTTTTAAGGTAGAATTTCCTAAACTCTTCATTGGTGTTGTTCTTTTATGTTTTTGGTGAACTGATTTGTCATAATTTTCATCTTTTGGCAACTGTACCTATCCAATCCTGCATTTTGTAACTTGAAATGCTCTGTATGGGCTCATCTGGACTCCTTTTCAAGTTCTATTTTTTTGAAAGTGAGTTATTTTTTTCTACTTTCCAGTTCTGCAATCAAATTATAGGATTATGTGGATAGAAATATCACTTTTAGCATTATGGCCTTTTTTGCATTGTATTGCTTTAATTTCTTTTCAGAATTTTTATACATCCGAGCTATAGTGCTTAGGTCCAGATTTAGGCCTCAAAAGGTAGTTGTAATAGGAAAAATTAGAAGTCCATCTTGTACATTTTGACAAGTGGCCTATTGTACATGCACCACTTCTAAAGCACAGAATCATTCATTAGGGGAGGTTCTTTCATTTTTCTTGCATCTTTGGGGATTACATTGATTAGTACATCATGGAAGAGGAAGATTTAATTATCTTGACACTAGATAACTATCAAGAATGGAGTCAATTGGTTGTCCCATATCTCAATTAGTACAATGCATTAGCATATGCGAGAGGACTTACCTACAATGAGGACATAATTTCCTTCATTCGACATACTCTCTTTCTATTTATGGATATGGAGGTTATGGATTCACTTGAGGACAATAAGTCATCTGATCCATATGTTTATTGGATTAATCTTTTGGAGACGTATGGAGATCCACACATTCCTCCATTCCCAAAGATCTTTTACCTCTAGTTGTAGAAGCATCCTCTCCAAATGAGATCACACCTCTAGATGCTCCTATTGCTCCTACTGATCATGTTCTAGCCATAGATGCTTCAGATTCAGTGCAGGAAGAACTTTCATGTCTTCCTACTTTTGTAGACACCTAAAAACTTTTAGAAAATAAAGTATTTTTATTTTCTTAAAAAGTCCTGATGACATCATCATTTATTAATTAATTAATTATTTAATTAATTAATTAATTTTTATGCCATTAAATCCCTTTATCTTAATTAAAAATATTTAATTAAGGAATCCCTCCCAAAAATGTTTAAATCTTATTTAAACATTATTTCCTTATTTATTAATTATTTAATTAATAGATTGACCAAAAATTCTAAAATAAATAAAATATTTATTTTTTGCCCAAAACTTGGCCAATTTCCTTATGACCAATAACCTCTTCCAAAATCTTCTAATCCTTCTTTAATTTCAATTAAAGGCTAATCTCATCATTTCCTACCCCTAACCCCAACTCAAAATATTTAATTAAAATTAAATATTAATCCTCATGTTTATTAAAAAAGTTTTAATAAATATCTCCTCAACCCAAACCCTTGAAATAAATAAAACTTTATTTATTTTCTAAAAATCTAATTTATCCTCATCCTAAGAAGTTCTAGACTCTTCTAGAAAGTCTTCATCCTCATCCTAGGAAATTCTAGACTATTCTAGAAAGTCTTTATCCTCATCCAAAATCTAGACTCTTCTAGAAGATGTCTTTAAACCTAATCCTAATCCCCTCCTAACCTTGTCACATTCCCTAAACATGGGTTAAAACTTACTACCCCAAGCCAAAGTTAACAAATATCTCCTCCTTCACCCACCCTCATTAAATGCCATCCACTTGCCTATCCTTAAGCTAATCCTAAACCATCCTAATCCATCCTCTAATCATTTGCACAAGCCTAAGCAAGCTTAGAACCTTTCTAATCAAGCCCAACTTGAAATTGCTCTCATCACTCTCAAAATATCTCAACCATAAAACTTTATGAAGTCCACTAGGTCATAAATGACTCTTACAAGCTCTTTTATTTCTCTTACAAGTCATTATGAGGGTCTTTATGAAGATTTTATCCCTTGAGCCTCCTTTGTTGACTCATCCTTCCCCTTTCCTCCATCCTCTCACCATGTGACATGTGTCACTCCTTGATTGGCTATAAGGAAGCACAATCCATGTGCTCTCCTCTCATGCAATCTGAGCCCTCCATAAGCTTTTTCCCATCCTTGCATCTTAGCCCTCAAACCCTCAAGCCTCTTGCCTATAAATTGGATCCTTCCCCTTTGAAAAATAACACAATCCATGAAGTAAAATCATAATGCCATTTTGAGAAGCCATTTTACATCAAGACCATACACTCACACCCAAATTCCAACTCCATTTGAAGCCCTTTTTGAAGCATAAGCTTGAGCATACATCCTATCTATTTAGACAAAGCTACTCAACAAGAGAGCTTCTCATTGAGAGAGCCCATTAATGGCTCATATTCTCAATTGAGAGGTCATCTTAGTCTATCTTGAAGTTTATGAATTTTGTTTAGTTTGTAGAAGCTTTATTTAAATTTGGTTTCTATTAGCATACTAACATTGCTCATATACATTTTGGCACGCACGGTGGGACCCCGCATGGGTCATCTTCATTAGCTTTTTTAGTCAAGTTTTGTATGTCATTTGCTAATTTTGGTTAATTTTACTTGTTTTTGTGATTGGTAGGATTGTATAAATTGGTTTTGTAGGTCCACATGAGCATGAAGAAAACAAAGGAACTCATAATCTATCTCATAGTGTTTGCAGATTTTTCAAGCTTATAGGTGGACAAAGAACTTGAAATTCTTCTTCCTCTTCTTGTCTATATTCTTCTTATTCCATCTACTTCTTCTTCTTCTTCTTGTGAGAGATCTTGGCCATTTTTTTTTAAGGAAGCAAAATCATACACACTTCTTTTTAGTGCTTAAAATGAACCCCCAAATCATACTTAAATCCATTGAAAAATTAAAAATTTGCAAGAAAGAAAAAATCTTTTAACAAGTGAAACTAAACCAATCTAATCATTTGCATCCTTGCAACATCAAAGTTTTAGATGCATTCATGCAAAATTAGGAACACTTCATTTTTGGGAATTTAAAAAGAACTTCAAGTTTCCATTTCAAAAGGTTCAAAATCAACACTAAGTGCACACTAAAGTTCTTTTAAAAAAATCTCATGAAAACTAAGAGTCCTAAATGGTTGCCAAAAATTGTCCTAAAAGCTTTGTTATTTGTTCCAAACAAATGTCTTATTGCAAAATCTTGAATGTTTCTTAGGATTTTCATGCATCAAAACAATCTAGGAATATCATTTTTGGGCTTAAAATATGCAAACTAAAACACAAAATCTTGAATGAAAACCAAAGTCCAAAGAGTCATTTTCACTTTTGAGTCCAAAACAATCTTGAATGATCTAAGGTTAAAACAAAGCACTTCAAAGTTCTTAAAACAACACACAAAATCTCAATCTTGAATGCTCAAAAGAAAACACTTGAATGTTTAACCACTTTTCTTTGAATGCATGTTGCTAAAATCACTCTTAAATGCCATGGATTAAAATCAAATTTTTCTTGAATGCATGATTAAAACAACAAATCCAATCTTGAATTCTAAGGATCAATTAACCATTGCAATATCAAACACTTCATTTGGAGCTTCTAAAAATTGAACAAAACAAATCTCTTTTCCACATGCAATCTAGGTAAAGTTTGATTTTTGGACATTTAAGAAACCTTGTTAAGTTAAAATACAAATTTGCAAAAATCAATTTGAGTAGTTCCTTGGACTCACCTCTTTTCTAACCACCCATCAAATATTAACCATTGGTTGCAATCTCAGCGCCATTTATGGGGATGGGTCTACTTGAAAAAGGTGTTAAATGTTCCACAATCTAACTCACTCACTTGGTCTTTGAATGTTTGCTTTAACTTTATCAAAATTCTTAAATGATCAAAACTCTAGATTAAATCGATCACACTTCAAGTTTGGGCACTAAAATTGAACAACAACTGACGTGGAGAGCCTCCGGGTGCGCGCTTGAAATTGAATCTCACACACTTTTGTTTTGGGCTTAAAACAAACTCACACTCAATCTTGAATGCCTTAAAGAAAATTAATCGATACTTGACATGGAGGGCCTCTGGGCGTGCGAGTTTTCTTTTGTTGACCCTAACTCTTCTTATTGTTTGCATTCTTCGATCGATTTACTTTTGTTGCCGCTTCAAGTTGGAATTGAACATTGTCTCTTAAACATGAGTGCTTGCAAAGTCTAGATTAGCACACATAAGAGTCAGTTGGTAAAAGAACAAGCGTGTTTTTTAGCCCAAGGTCATCCAAGTCTTCTCTCCCCTTGTCGTCTTTCAAGGCCATCTTGGGTGCATAAGATTAGGATCCAAAACCTTGTTTCTTTTTAGGAGGCGTGCTTGGGGATTTCATCACCCCTTGGACGACCTCAACTCCAGCGTTCTGGCGGAGTATAAGAATTGGGAGGTGAATCGAAAGACACCTCTCTTGGGATCAAGATTTTGTCACTCGAGCTAAGCCTCAAGGAACTTTATACCCTTGAGAAGTGAAAGAGGAGAAGTGGGTTACCGCTCCTCTCGGCTGTGTGACATCTTTTTGGTCTCATCTACGGATTTGGGCCTCACGTACCTTGGGTATATCGAGGACTCCTTAGCTAAACCAACTGTCAACCTTGTAGAAAACTATCTAGGATGTTAATGTGTTTGAGGTGACTGATCGAAACATTTGTAGAACATACACACTCCTTGGCGCAAGTATCACTTTCTGAGAATCAAAAACTTCTATCTGGTTGTTTCTATCTATTGCTTGATCTTTTATTTGTTGAATGAATGTTTGCCAAACTTGGTCAATCCTAGCTTAGGGCATACTTAGCGTAGTCACTGCCTATTCCAGAAGTTGAACGAGTTGAAGAAAAACAACCAAGATCTCTCAAAGCCAAGCAGATTCAGAAATTGATGTCAGAGCAACCCAAACCCAAACAGAAGTTCCACAAAGTTAAACGCAAACCATCTCTAGCATACCAAGAACTTTCAGCCAAGAGAAAAGAAATAACACCAAGCCCACGAATTGCCAAACTCCACAAAGCAGAGGACAAAGCTATCGACGAAGCACTTCAAGAGGCCTGGTTAGAGCGCACCATCAAATTTAGCCAACATCCAGGAGTTAATCCTGCTTATGCCTTACCAACTAGGCATGATTTCTATGATTAGACACCCTTGTTTCTCCACATCTTCTTGGATTAGCTTCACTTTAGAGTCATCTTTGTAGAAAATCTAGCCATCTTAGGTTATCCCCTTAAGCATTATTAGCTCATCCATCTCATTTAGAATCAAACCATCTAGCCAGCAATCAAAACCTCACATCCAAGCCTTCAAAATTGTTGTCACTTTTACCAAAAGTTTGCCACTCCTAAAATCTTCCAAATCCATCAATCTCACCAAGGTTATCCCTTTGATAGAGCTTTGTCTAGGGTAATCCAGCTTTGTCACTTGTTATCCCTCATCACCTTGAGCTAAAGGTTGGGATCCACAAGTGGTCAATCTCATGTTTTTCCTAAAGGATCATCAGTCTATCCTTAAGTTGACACAATCACCACCAAGCTTGCACATAGGAAAGCAGACCTTTCGTGCTTTGGCAACATATCTTTGAAGTTAGAATCTCCAACCCAATCCTCCTTAGGTTTTGTCATATAGCTTTGCCTTAACCTAGGAAATCATTTGCATAGAGAAGCCTTCCCCCTTTTGCATCCATCAGCATTATTGCATCTCATCCCTAGGAGCATTTTTCATGCCACCCGTCACTCGCTTAGCCAAGAAGAAAGAAACAATGGAGCCCTATCATTTGGATCGAACAACCTTACCCCCCTTGAGCACTCAGCCATCCTTCAGCCCAGAGAAAGCTATGCCATCATGTACTGACATTGAAGCTTTCATGAACTAACCAGGAAATGCAGTATTGGTAAATGCCATTATAGACAAGAACAAAGAGACAATCATGGCTAATTTTCGAAGGGAAACTGTAGGAACCTTTGACTTTGGAAGACCCCCTCCATTATCAGATCCATCTCACCCATTGTTTGGGCAACTACCACCACCCATAGGCTCTTATGATCCAAATTATCCTCAATATATGCCAAAAGAAGAGCCTCTAGCCAATCCATATGATCCAACAAACCCAAATATACCATCATCCACCCAAGTTGAAATCTCCATGCCGCAAGCCAACCCATCTACCACCACTCCATCCTTGGTTCATACCTCTCCGGTCCAAACCTCCTTTACCCAAAACAGCTCACTGTTCACCCCCTTCACTATTGCTGCTGCTGCTCCCCAACCCAGCCTTCCAAATCCACCCATCTCCCAAATTAGTGCTAGCATCTTTGGCCAACCTCAGCAATATACAACAGGGATGCCACCCATGGGGCCAAGTAATCAACCTTTTATCACCCCCAGCTTGTTCACTGTAGCCCAAAGCACAATCCCATCATTTCCATTAGGTCTTGGCAGCTCAATACCATTAGCCACAAATCTACAAGCTACTACCCTCACTCCACAAAGCTATCAAATCCCACAAGCTACTACCAATTTTCTAACAAACTCCCAAGTGACCCTAGCCCCTGCCACCACTCTACCAAGCTTCCAAATCCAACCACAAAGCTATCAAACCCCATCAGTTCCATTCCCAAGCTTTCAATTCCCACCACCAACTAATCCATTACCTCCAATTACCAACTACTTTTCAATGCCACTTCTAGGAGGTAATCCACCACCCCAGCCAACCACCAATTATTTGCAGATACCATCCCAAATGGGGGCACAACCCACATATATTGGTCAAACCCCACAAGCCCCCCAATCCTTTCCCCAAGCCTCTCAACCATCTTATACCTTACCTCCACAAAGCAATCCATTTATCCCACAGCCAGCTTATGTTCCTCAATCCCAACCTCAAATCCCATATCAACAGCAAGCTTCGCAGCACATGTAGCAATATGCGCCACCTCCCCCTCAGCAACCTGTCATCCACCATGTAGCTACCCAAACAATGTACAATCCCTATCAGAAAATCCCTCATAGCCATCCATATTCAGTGGCCCCATCCAGCACATACCTACCTCAAGGCACTCCTACATTGGGGGCATCCCAGCCATCACCTATCAATTCAGAATGGGAGCAAATGAAGATAGCTCTGAAAGCCATCCAAGAAGGGAATGATCCGAAGACATTCAAGTTTGAGAATGTGTGTCCTTACCCATTTGATAGAGCCATTACCATGACACCATTTCCCAAACACTTTGAGGTACCCAAATTTGACAAATTTAGAGGAAAAGGAGACCCTATCACACATATCAAAGAATTTTACATGCACTGCTAGGACGTAGCATACAATGATGTCTTCCTCTTGCACCTTTTTCCCAAAAGCTTAGCTGGACCAGCTCTTGAATGGTTTTATAGAATCCCCTATGGCACAATTAAAAACTTTGCTGAATTATTTGAGGCATTTGTAGCCCAATATGCCCATCTTGGTTAAACAGAGCCATCAATAGTTGATCTTGTCCACACCAAGCAAAAAGGTGGAGAAAGCCTTGCTGAATACCTACAAAGATGGCAAACCCTTACCACCCACATATCCTGCACCTTGCCAGAACGCCATGTGGTGAAAATGTTTATTGATAATGCCCATCCTAGCTTGGCTCACCACATGACCATGAATTGTTTGCAAACCTACAAAGATATCAAAGAGAAAGGAATGATCCTTGAGCAAGGACTCATTAAAGATGGTGTGGTCAAGCTTTACAAGGAAGCCAACCAAAATCAATCACATTCCAATGACAAGTCTAGGTATTGGAACAAAAACAAGCACGTTGCAACAGATGGTTTCACTGACACCAAACATGTGAATATTGTTGGTCCTTCTCACAACCAGTCCAACCCACCATATCAACCAAAAAATCAACAAGCTATCAACTATCAACAACAGAATAACCAAAGCTATCAAAACCACAATCCAAGACCCAACTTCCAAGGGTCTAGCAATCAAGCTAATGCCATCAATGTAGTTGCAGGACAAAAGCCTAGATTCCAACCTAAACCTAGAAACTATACACCCCTTGGTGAGCCATTGGATGTCATTTTTGAGAAATTAGTCAAAGAAAACCTCATCAAATTTCCTCCTACCCAGCAAATTGACCCAAGCCAATCCAAAGCTGCATGGTACAAAGATAATGAGTACTGCAAATTTCATAGGGTAAAAGGTCACACTACCCTCAAATGCATGAAACTGAAAGACTACGTGCAGGAGCTCATTGATCGGAAGGAAATCATTGTTGGTGCCCAAACCTCTCCCAATGCAGGCTTACAGATCTATCAAAATGCTTTTCCTCCACACCACAACCAAAATCCTAGAAAAGCACCTATCTAAACCAACAACAACAACACCAACAACCGTCAGCCAAACCAATAGCATGGGAAGAACAATGACCACACTTCATCCTATATAGACTATGGTAGCCTTATAGGTTGTATATCCGAGAAAGAGCCTTCCATCAATGTTATCAATATCCAAGGACCAAACAATGAGTGTGCAGTCACCACTCAAAGAGTGCGATTTAACATCGCAGGCCCACCTGTTACACCAACACCATCAGCTCCATCAAAAAGCCAGTACAATATCTTGGAACACCTTGGGAACATGCCTGCCCAAATCTCCATTTTAGACCTTCTTCGCACTAGTCCTGTGTACAAGAACATCCTTGATAGTGCTCTCATAGAATCTCGTGTCCCTTCTGATATCAATGCTACTAATTTTTGTAATCTTGTTGGACACCTCTCATCCTCATGTGCCCTATCGTTCAAACCCACCGACATACCCGTGGTCGAGCCAGATCACACCCTTCTGCTTCGCATAGCCATCATGGTATCCAACTTTGCTGTAAAAAGAGTAATGATAGATAATGGATCAGCCTTGAATATTTGCACCCTAAAATTCATAAAACAAGCTGGGTATACTGAGGCAGATATCATCAGTGAGGTTATCACCATCAAAGCTTATGACAACTTGGAAAGAACCACAGAAGGAACTATTTTGCTGCCAATCAAGGTTGGGCCAGTCATCCAAGAGACACTCTGCCATGTTATTGATCTAAACCTACCATTTAACATCCTCCTCGGTCGCCCATGGATTCATGCCATGAAAGCCGTTCCATCCACTTACCATCAGTGCATCAAATTTCTGCATCAAGGCACTGAGGTAACCATCCATGCCGATCTAGAACCCTTTGCTTACTGAAATGCGGTTGAAGCTTCATATACAAACCATTGCCCTAGAATTAATATCGGCACATCCATCGCCAGCTCATCCCACACTTATAATGACCCAGAAACCATCCTCGCCTCTACCCTGTCTACCGTGAAGATCAATAACAAAGGTTGTGGAGAGTATAGTCTGTCAGATGCATTTGCTGTCGGGGCACTCCCACTTGATCCACATGCCCATGGACGACCGACATATCACAAAGATAAGGAGGTTCCACCTCCTCGATACAAACAGTTTGGCCCAACAACCTTTGTATCCTCAAAAATCCCTCTTCATGAGGAGCTCACTCCAGATATCAACAAATGGTTACATAAGGATGCACCTCAAAGAAATCAAGCACGCCTTGATCACTTCAGCCAAAAGTATCCCCAAGAACATAAGCTTATCACTGACAAATGGAACTATCAAGGTGGTGGTCTAGGACCAGAAGAAAGAGGCATGCAGTGCCCCATTGATGCACACAAGTGGGAATCGAAGTCAGGTCTTGGCTTTGGCATACCCACAATTGGGGGCACCAATGAGAATGGTCACGCTTTTTTAAACATTCACCGCAACCTTTTTAAAATCAAAGACATTCCTGAGGAAGTTGAAAAGAGAGCCTACGATGATATCCTAGACCAAATCTCCCTCGGAGACTCTGTTCTCCAAGAACTATCCATCCACCTCATTGACCTACCACTCGCCCATCCACAACTCATAGATTGGGACCAACCAAGTGTCATACACATCGATGAGTTCACATCAGAGGAGGCACTTCTAAGATTCATGGGAGTTGAAACTCCTCACAAGAAAACAAAGCCAGATTTTGCCTATATCTACAAGCTAGATCCCAAGGGGTATTTTGGAGAAAATCCCCAACCTAGTTCCGATACACCCAAAACTGGAACTAAGGTGAATCTAAGACTAGCTAAGGCAATGAAGAGAACCCCTCACCAAGAAAATCCAGAAGAACATGAGGATTTAGCATTGCCTCCTCAAGATAATCGACCAGAGGTGTCTTCTATTCTAATTGAGGATACTCGAGAAGTCAACATTGGTTCATCAGAGATCCCCAGACTTGTTCACATTGCTGCATCCCTATCACAAGACCAAGCTGACCTCCTCTTTGAGGTCTTAAGAGAGAACATTGGCCGATTTGCATGGTCATATCAGGACATGCCAGGACTTGATCCAAAGCTTGTAGTTCATCATCTTGTAGTTGATCCAAAGATCAAGCCCGTCAGACAAAAGCTTAGAAAAATGCACCCCAAGGTGGCATTATTGGTCAAAGCTGAATTAGAAAGAATGTTAGCTGCTAAGGTTATCCGACCTATTGACTACTCAGAGTGGATCTCCAACATGGCCCCCGTCACTAAACCTTCCGGTGACATCAGAATCTGCACTGATTTTAGAGATCTTAACAAAGCTTGTCCAAAAGATGATTTTCCCTTGCCCAACATAGATATGATTGTAGATCTTACAGCTGGACATGAAATTTTGTCCCTCATGGATGGATTTTCTGGGTATAATCAAATCAAGATTGCAGAAGAGGATCAGCATAAGACATCATTCACTACCCCTTGGGGAACCTTTTGCTACAACATGATGCCTTTTGGCCTAAAGAATGCTGGGGCTACCTATCAAAGAGCTATGACAACCATTTTTCATGATCTCATCCATAGCATTTTGGAGGATTATGTGGATGATATCTTGGTCAAGTCTCATACCTTCATGGATCATCTTGCTGACCTAGAGAAAGTCTTTGATAGGTTAGCCAAATATCATCTCATGCTGAATCCCAAGAAATGTGTCTTTGGGGTCACATCTGGCAAGCTTCTAGGTTTCATAGTTTCTAAATGAGGTATAGAGATCAACCCCAAGAAGGTCAAGGCTATCTTAGACATGCCTCCTCCCCAGAAACTGCAACAGCTTTGCTCTCTTCAAGGAAAGCTCCAATCTGTTCGGCGCTTCATCTCCCAGCTTGCAGATAAGTGTACACCATTTTCACATTTACTGAAGAAGGATGAGAACTTCAGGTGGGATCCTTTATGTCAGTGCAGCTTCGACCATCTCAAGCAGTATCTCATAAATCCCCCTATCTTGGTTCCACCAGTTCCTGGTCGTCCCCTGATTTTGTACATATCAGCAACACCTACTGCTCTAGGGGCACTTCTAGCATCGCTTGATGACTACAACAGAGAAAGAGCCATCTACTACATCAGTAGAACCCTAGTTGGTTATGAACTCAATTACACTCCTATGGAAAAAGCTTGTTTGGCAGTTGTTTTCTCAACTCAAAAGCTTCGCCATTACATGCTAAGTCATACCATCCAACTAGTCTCCAAGATTGACCCTCTCAAGTATATGCTCTCTAGAATAGCACTTACAGGCCGTTTGGCCAAATGGGTTATGCTCCTTAGTGAATTTGACATACAGTATGTGGATAGAAAGGCAATCAAAGGGCAAGCTATAGCAGATCACCTAGCTGATGCACTTCTAATAGATGCTTATCCATTGATCACAAAATTTTCAGATGAGCATATCTGTCTAATTAAAGAACAACCCCCATGGAAACTTTATTTTGATGGCTCATACACATCTCATGGATCAGGGGCAGGAATATTGTTGGTCACACCTCAAGGAGATTACATTCCAAAAGCCTTCAAGCTACAATTCCCTAGCACCAACAATATAGCTGAATATGAGGCCCTCATAGCAGGATTAAAGATAGCTGCAGAATGGAACATTGTTGAGCTACAAATCTTTGGCGATTCTCAGCTCATCATCAAGCAAGCCCTAAATGAATATCAAACCAAAGATGAAAAGCTATTACCCTACAAAGAGCTGGTTGATAAGCTAACCCAACATTTTACAAAGCTTCAGTTTACACAAGTGCCTCAAATACAGAACAAAGAAGCATATGCTATGGCTACTATAGGCTTGCTCTTGGAAATTCCCCAAGCAGCTACATAGTATGAGTTTTTAGTGGAGCAACTCCTCACACCCGCCTATGCGAATGAGGATTCAAACCGTGTTTGTATCTTGGTTGGTCCCCAATCCCCTTGGTACCATGAGATTCACGCTTACCTTAACGATGGTATCATATCCCCTCACCTCACACATACCCAACACCAGAACCTCATCCGAAAATCATCCCGCTATGTTATCATAGCCAATACCCTATATCATCGGGGTTATCACGATACTCTCTCTCGATGTTTAGACGAAAATGAGGCTGCGATGGTGTTAAAGGAAGTACACTTTGGACTTTGTGGTGCCCACACAAGTGGTATTGTCCTAGCACGACAAATCCTTAGAGCAGGCTACTATTGGCCTACCATTGAAGAAGACTCCTGTGACTTTGTCAGAAAGTGTCTCCCATGTCAGCAGCATGCAAATCTTGTGCACGCTCCGGCACAGGATCTACAGCCTATTGCACCACCTTGGCCTTTCGCTTGTTGGGGCCTTGATCTAGTTGGAACTATCACACCCCTCTCATCTAATGGACATAAATGGATAATAATAGCTATAGACTATTTCACTAAATGGGTGGAAGCAGTCCCCCTAGTCTCAGCTACAGGAGTTCAGGTCTCCAAGTTCATCTTGTACCACATTGTTTGCCACTTCGGCATCCCATCCACCATCTTCACCGACCACGGAGGTAACTTTGAAAATCTCAACATGGAAGAATTATGCACTTCCCTCCGCATCCATCACCGCTTTTCTAGCCCATATTTCCCACAAGGTAACGGCCAGGCAGAGGCAACTAACAAAACCCTCCTCAAAATTCTAAAGAAAGTTGTCAATGATTCCGGCTGTGATTGGCACCTACAAATAAATCCAACCCTATGGGCCTATCGAACTTCCTTCTGTACATCCACAGGCACAACTCCATACTCCCTAGTCTATGGTTCCAAAGTGGTACTACCTATAGAGGTTGAACTTCCCTCCTTGCGCATATCTTTGCAAGGGCAAATATCAGATGAAGAATATAGAGTAGCTCGACTCACCCAGCTAGATCTCTTAGACGAGAAGCGGCAACAAGCTTATGATCATCTCACAATCTATCAAACTCATCTCAAAAGAAATTTCAACAAGAAGGTTCTTCCATGACACTTTCAGCCAGGTGACATGGTCCTCAAAGAAAACATGAAAGTCCAAGTAGATCGAGAAAAGAAAGGCAAGTTTGAACCTACATGGCTTGGTCCTTATGTTGTCACTGCTTCCTTTGGCTCTAGAGCTTATCAGCTATCTACACTAGAAGGAGAACTCTTGAATGATCCTACTAACATCATTCATCTCAAGAAGTTCTATGCTTGAAGATCCTTGGTATACCAGGCTTTTGAAAAATACAAAAGAAAAAAATAGTAAAGAGAAATAAGCGTCCAATGGTGAAAACTTGGCAATTCAAGCACCTTGGATAGGTACCTTGGTGAAAACCTGGTAATTCAAGCACCTTGTGTACTAAAGACTAATCCATTATCTATCACTATCCTATCCCTCATCCATTTACCCACCGTCCCATAAGACACACTTGCTTGTTCCCTTGGTGTTCCAACCAAATATCCAAAATCTGATGAAGCTTGTAAATACCTCCTGTACAGCTTGTAAATCTTGTACCAAAGCTTTGTATTATACCTTGTAAATCTTGTACCATACCTTGTCTATCCAAATCTTGTCCAAGGTTTTTACCATATTCCAGCCTATAAATAATCTTGTATCCTAGCTTGTATACTATCACGTGCACACACAAAACCCCATTTTCACTTAATCTTTTCGCAAACCATCTACCTATCCACCTATCACCTATTATAGACATCCCATCCTTCACAAACATTTCCATCTCACAAAAACCAAAACATGAAAAAACTTGTACATTTGTAACATATCTTGGTCCATCAGCTTGTACATCCTCTTTAGCTTAGTACCATTGTATCTATCCAGCGTTCGTGTCAGTTCGTCCTTGGTCAACATCTTGCACACATCGCACACTTTGGTTAGATATTCCAATGCATCCTTTAGCTAGATTTCCTATCACCAAAGTGTTATCTTTCTTAGTTCAGCTTGCCAAACGCATCACTCATCCAAATCCACCAGCTTAGGTGCTCTCCGATAGGTCATTGCAGGATATAGCTTTCCTCATGTCTAATCTTGGTCCGTTAGTACCTCGTCCTACCCATCTCGTTGGCAAACGGTTCTCTTTTGGATTTTCACTTTCTTTTGATTTGGGATCTTCCCTTTTGGGTCTTGAAGTATCTTTTCCAAGCAATCTCCTTGTTCCCTCCTCAAGGTTGCCATGATCTTCCATATCATGGTATGCTGCGAATGGGGCAATTAGAGCGTAAGGTCTTGATCAGGTCTTTCATTTGTTTTTCTTTTCTGCTTGTGGGTTCTCCAATGTCATTTCCATGCTGCTTCCTCTAGGATTCATGTGTGATGTTGGGGCAATCCTTGCGTGTTTGTTTTGAGTTAGTTTGTCAATCCTTTGGATGGTTGTTGAAAAGGCCTTGATGTTCTTGGTAACCTTGGCAATTAACCAACAGTCCTATAGCAAATCTAGTGCTCAACTACATGGTGGTACTTCTCTTTGAAGTATCCCCCCACTCAAAAAGCTTCAATGGTTTTCCTTCATCTCCATTATCCCCCATCCATATCAAGCATCCATCTCTCCTACCCCAGCTTATGCATAAGTATCTCTTTGAATCACTCATCACTCTTAGCTTTAGGGATCCACAATCCTAGTCTTAGGGATCCACCAATCCAAATCAATCCACCAAGCCTCATCTTTTGAGATCCACAATCCTAGTCCTAGGGATCTCCGAAACCCATCTTCCACTAATCTGACTCTTTGAAATCCTATTGCATCAGCTTTATAATCCCCTCATCCATCTCCCTATCCTGGATTCCTTTTTATAGCGCTCTGCTCCTTCATCCTCCACCTTCCCTAAGGTCTTAAGCTTGCTTCCTCTTGTGCATCTGATTCTCCTTTATCATTCTCCCATAGTAAGAGTTTGAGCTAATTCAGCCCCTTCTCTTTGCCAATCTGAGTCTCCTTGCTCATCTCGGATTCTTGTACTTTTCAAGAAGCCATCGAGCCTCGCTTTCTCTCCTCGCTACCTTCTTGAGGGGGCAACTCACAGTCCATTCTCTTCTCTTCTGCTCTAGCCTTGGGCATCTTATTTTCTTATCTTTGATGCCATGCCACTTGCGGCATCACATCAAAGAGGGGCAAAATGTAGACACCTAAAAACCTTTAGAAAATAAAGTATTTTTATTTTCTGAAAAAGTCCTGATGACATCATCATTTATTAATTAATTAATTATTTAATTAATTAATTAATTTTTATGCCATTAAATCCCTTTATCTTAATTAAAATATTTAATTAAGGAATCCCTCCCAAAAATGTTTAAATCTTATTTAAACATTATTTCCTTATTTATTATTTATTTAATTAATAGATTGATCAAAAATCCTAAAATAAATAAAAAATTTATTTTTTGCCCAAAACTTGGCCAATTTCCTTATGACCAATAACCTCTTCCAAAATCTTCTAATCCTTCTTTAATTTCAATTAAAGGCTAATCTCATCATTTCCTACCCCTAACCCCAACTCAAAATATTTAATTAAAATTAAATATTAATCCTCATGTTTATTAAAAAAGTTTTAATAAATATCTCCTCAACCCAAACCCTTGAAATAAATAAAACTTTATTTATTTCCTAAAAATCTAATTTATCCTCATCCTAAGAAGTTCTAGACTCTTCTAGAAAGTCTTCATCCTCATCCTAGGAAATTCTAGACTATTCTAGAAAGTCTTTATCCTCATCCAAAATCTAGACTCTTCTAGAAGATGTCTTTAAACCTAATCCTAATCCCCTCCTAACCTTTTCACATTCCTTAAACATGGGTTAAAACTTACTAACCCAAGCCAAAGTTAACAAATATCTCCTCCTTCACCCACCCTCATTAAATGCCATCCACTTGCCTATCCTTAAGCTAATCCTAAACCATCCTAATCCATCCTCTAATCATTTGCACAAGCCTAAGCAAGCTTAGAACCTTCCTAATCAAGCCCAAGTTGAAATTGCTCTCATCACTCTCAAAATATCTCAACCATAAAACTTTATGAAGTCCACTAGGTCATAAATGACTCTTACAAGCCCTTTTATTGCTCTTACAAGTCATTATGAGGGTCTTTATGAAGATTTTATCCCTTGAGCCTCCTTTGTTGACTCATCCTTCCCCTTTCCTCCATCCTCTCACCATGTGACATGTGTCACTCCTTGATTGGCTATAAGGAAGCACAATCCATGTGCTCTCCTCTCATGCAATCTGAGCCCTCCATAAGCTTTTTCCCATCCTTGCATCTTAGCCCTCAAACCCTCAAGCCTCTTGCCTATAAATTGGATCCTTCCCCTTTGCAAAATAACACAATCCATGAAGTAAAATCATAATGCCATTTTGAGAAGCCATTTTACATCAAGACCATACACTCACACCCAAATTCCAACTCCATTTGAAGCCCTTTTTGAAGCATAAGCTTGAGCATACATCCTATCTATTTAGACAAAGCTACTCAACAAGAGAGCTTCTCATTGAGAGAGCCCATTAATGGCTCATATTCTCAATTGAGAGTTCATCTTAGTCTATCTTGAAGTTTATGAATTTTGTTTAGTTTGTAGAAGCTTTATTTAAATTTGGTTTCTATTAGCATACTAACATTGCTCATATACAACTTTACTTTCATGTAATGACTTCCTTGCAAACATTGCAATGTTGTTCTTGGAGTCTCACATTGAAGATGTGGGAGAAATCATTGATGATATTCATCATCTCTTTGAGGATAATTCTTCATCTATTGCCATAGTGACCGATTCATGTACTTCAACACAACAATGTACACTTTGTCTTCTAGTTCTAGCCTTAGGTGATGACTTCTTGACTAACATTTTAGGTTCATTCATGGAGTCACACATAGCCAATTTGGGAGACTTCTTTGATGATATACCACTTCTCTTTGATGAGGACGATCCTTTTATAGTTATTGCAAAGGCTCACTCTGACCATCACGTTGATAAGTCTTTACAGGCTCATGTGATTATGGATCCTTATTTACAACACTTGCAGGATGTCTCTTTACCATTTGAGGAGACAAATTGTTCTTTGAGATAGGTTATATATGCTTCCTTGATAGATCTACACTTCTTCTTAGCCGTATTAGAAGGAGCCATCATCAGTATCAACATAGGGACACTTGAACAAGTTTTAGAGACACCTTTCATCATCGAGATTCTTTCCACACCTAGGGGAAGCATCTCACCTGTACCTCTGCCATTGTTTCTTCCAAAGGGGAGGAATATTATTCAATGATCATGGATCAACTTCTACATTGGATTATTTCTCACTAATCAAAACACTACCTTTAGGGAGGTGGGGGGACTACCTTGTCTCCTTCTTCTCTTTTATGGGGGGGACTTTTTCCTCTTAAGGGTTTTTGTCCTTCCACTTCTCTTTTGTATATACTTGATTTATGTTGTAATGGGGGGGTCTTTCTTACTCCATCCATCCATGCATCTTGTCTTTTCATCTCTCTTTTTGGGGAGGGTTCTTCCCATGAGGTTTTCCCTCTTTCTCCACTTTACGAGAGATTGCATTTCATTATGTACATGGGTACCTAACATGGCCTAGTAGCCGAGACCCATTATGCATTTCATCTTATTTTTTGTGAACTTAAGTGCATTCCCCTAAGTTTCACTTAAGGGAGGGGTTTTGGTATAAATAATTATTCACTATTTACACTTTCTTATGTTTACTCAGGTCAATGCATTATTTTAATATTTATTTATTAGTCACCTAGGAGTATGTGCACTCTTGTGAGTTTTCATGTTGACAAAAAAGGAGTTTACACCTCATTTATGCACATGGTGTCTATAACATAGGAGTTAGCACATTATTTGAGCACATGGTGTCTACAAAAACTCCACACATGGGACACCTTGTCATGTTTATCCTCTCATTTTTTAACATACATTCATGCACAATGGAGGATGTGTGCTTACTTGTCAAGCTTATCTCCTGGCACCTTCTAAAGACTTTTTAGATGCATCTTAGAGGCCTTTATATACAGGCACGCCTAGTGTATTTGTATAGAGCGATGTATCGAGACATGCTTTGATATATTGATCATACTTTTTTGGTCTCTAGTTGTGCTTGTGTTTCTAATTCTTTGATATTGGCTGAATTTTATCCTAAGGAAAATTCTTACATGGTATCAGAGCTCTTGGAGAATCTCTCTTCACATAGCCATTCAAGACCATTTTGTTGCTTTAGCACCTTGGCCCAAACCTGGAGTATCACAATAATTGGGAGCATCGAGAGCTAGAATGGACCTTGCCATTGCATCTAGAATATCAATTTGATGAAGATTGGCTATAAATTCGGCTACCCTTGTCCAAAGTCGATTGTGAGGCAATTCTTTTCTTTTTTTGCAAATTGGCACTTGAAGGCCCGATTTGCAACTAGGGTATGATCATTTTATAGATCTACTAAATTGTCTTTTAGATCTAATAATTTATTCTCTACTTTTTCAAATAGAGTTTTTGAAAAATTTTCAGCTAGGCGGCCTTGTAGAGAATTCTTTTTTATAGGTACCGTGCAGTCACACCTCAGCCCTGTATGGTTGTATGAAGTGTTTTGATTAGGCATCATTTATCACATATTTTCTGGCAGTCTATCCACAAGTGGCTTGCACATTACATATTCTGGCACAAACTCTAGCCAAACCCTTAGTGACTTCCTTTTCCAACTCCACCGGTGGCTTGGTTTACTCTTGCCTCCGTAGCCTTTTGGTTTGATATGCCTTTGAAGTTAGTTTACCCATCAATGTGGGACTAACTCTTAAAACCTACAATGACTTTTTTTCTTCTAGCATGAGTTCCTAACGGCCCCTTTGTTTTTGTGACATTAGATTCTGGCCTTCGTTTAGCACAATCCTCTAGTGACAGTGCTTAACCTCTTGATGACAAGAGATTCCCTTCCTAGTGGCAATAGTCTCTTTCTCCCATGGTGTTGACTTTTGCACTGGTAGTGCAAATATTCTAGCACCCTATGCATGCTGCTACATTTTTAGCAATTGCTCCAACCTACCCACATGGCAATCGCTGCACCTATCCACGTGGCCTTAAGCAAATAGCTTGACTTAGATACTTGTCCCACTCTTTGACCTTGCCAGCTATACACATCACGCAGTCAACAAGTACAATCAGCATCCAATCGATTATGTCAGTAACTCATCTACCTGTACTGCCATGCAAGAGCCACTTGGCCTAGTCCATGTCAACTGCGACTGTGCACTAATATGTAGACTACCACATGTATCTTTTCTATACTAGCCATATGCTTGTCATGTGGATTGTACTTTTTTCCACATGGATTGGTTGTACAGTATGAACATGCCAAGTCAGCTAACCATACACTGACATCATCTGTCACATCACCTAAGTGGTCTTTTTTCGCTAACATCAGCTACACATAGGATTAAATTTGACGATCATCTAATTGTCATTCCCAGGCATTTTTGAACTATAGAGATGGTCATTTGACCATCAAATTTAAGCTCACAATTTTCTACCTAGACCCCTCTCTAGATTTAGTTTTGATTTGACAATCCAACTTTGGTAGGCCATAACTCAGTCATCCGGACTCCAAATCAAGTATAATTTTTTTATTTTGGGTATAAATTCCTAAACTCTTCATTGGTGTTATTCTTTTCTTATTTTGGTGCACCAATTTTTCATAATTTGTGTCTTTTGGTGATTGTACCTATCCAATTTTGCATTTTGCAACTTGAAACACTCTGTATGGGCTCCTTTGGACTCCTTTTCAGGTTCCATTTTTTTTGAAAGTGCGTTACTTTTTGTCTACTTTCTAATTTTTCAATTAGATTATAGGGTTGTGTGGATAGAAATATCACTTTCAACATTAGGGCTTTTGTTGGATTGTATTGCTTTAATTTATTTTCAAAATTGTTGTGCATCCGAACTACAATGCTTAGTTCCAAATTTAGGCCTCAAAAGGAAGTTGTAATAGGAAAAATTAGAAGTCCATCTTGTTCATTTTGACAAGTGGCGTATTGTACATGCACCACTTCTAAAGCATCAAATCATTCATTAGGGGGGGTTCTTTCATTTTTCTTGCATCTTTGGGGGTTATGTTGATTAGTACATGATGGAAGAGGAAGATTTAATTCTCTTAACACTAGACAACTATCAAGAATGGAGTCAATTGGTTATCCCATATCTCAGTTAGCACAATGCATTACCATATGTGAGAGGACTTACCTACAATGAGGACATAATCTCCCTCATTTGGCATACTCTCTTTCTATTTATGGATATAATGGTTATGGATTCACTTGAGGACATTAAGTCATTTGATCCATATGTTTATTGGATTTGTCTTTGGGAGACATATAGAGATCCACACATTACTCCATTCCCCAAAAATCTTTTACCTCCAGTTGTAGTTGCATCCTCTCCAAATGAGATCACACCACTAGATGCTCCTATTGCTCCTACTAATCCTATTGCAGCCATAGATACTTTGGATTCAGTGTAGTAGCAACCTTCATGTCTTCCTACTTTACCTTCATGCAATGACTTCCTTCCAAACATTGCAGTG
This sequence comes from Cupressus sempervirens, assembly GCA_028749045.1. Classification (NCBI taxonomy): domain Eukaryota; kingdom Viridiplantae; phylum Streptophyta; class Pinopsida; order Cupressales; family Cupressaceae; genus Cupressus; species Cupressus sempervirens. The sequence goes on from CM053783.1 coordinate 163,447,797, forward strand.
TTGTTCCTAGAGTCTGACATTAAAGATGTGGGAGACATCCTTGATGATATTCTTCATCTCTTTGAGGCAAATTCTTCATCTATTGCCATAGTGATTGATCCATGTACTTCAGCACAACAGGGTACACTTTATCTTTCAGTTCCAGCCTCGAGTGATGACTTCTTGATTGACATTTCAAGTTTGTTCGTAGAGTCACACATAGCCGATTTGGGAGACTTCTTTGATGATATACCACTTCTCTTGGATGAGGATGATCCTTCAACAGTTGTTGTGAGGGCTCACTCTGACCCTCATGTCCATTCTCTACATGATCAGTCTTTATAGGTTGATGTGATTGTGGATCCTTATGTACAACAGTTGTAGGAGGTCTATTTGTCATTTGAGGAGATAGATTGTTCTTTGAGTCAAGTTCTACATACTTCCTTGCTAGATCTGCACTTCTTCTTAGCAATATTAGAAGGAGCCATCATCAGTATAGACATAGGGATGCTTAAACAAGTTTTAGAGACACCTTTCATCATTGAGATTCTTTCCACACCCAAGGGAAGCATCTCAGCTATACCTCTGCCATTGTTTCTTCCAAAGGGGAGGAACATTATTCAATGGTCATGGATTAGCTTCTACATTGGAGTATTTCTCACTGATTAGCACACTACCTTTAGGGGGGGGGCAGAGTACCTTGTCTCCTTCTACTTCTCTTTTATGGGGGGGGGGGGGGGGGGGGGGACTTTTTCCTCTTAAGGGGTTTTGTCCTTCCACTTCTCTTTTGTATATACTTGATGTATGTCATAATGGGGGGTCTTGCTTACTCCATCCATCCATGCATCTTGTCTTTTCATCTCTCTTTTTGGGAGAGGTTTTTTCCCATGAGGTTTTTCCTCTTTCTCCACTAGGTGATCCCACAATAATGGGCTCCACTTTTTGACCAATTTTGACACTGAAATCAATATTTTTGAAACAAACCTCATGTTCAAGTGACTATATCTCTAAAACTATAAATAATTTCAAGATGACAGAAACTAGTAGTTTTTAGTACTTTGTTCCTACTTTGTAACCATATTTTTTAATCTAAAAAAAAAATTATTTATGTTAGTTTTTTCTTCTCCTTTGAAAAGTGGTACATAATAAAATTCAATATTTTTAAAGAGTGACAATCCATTTGACACACATAATATTTTTTCTAGAAAAGATAATGAGGTAATTCTTTTGATGTTGAATTTGTAACATCAATATCCAGATGATGCATTTGGTTTGATTTGATTTGGTTGAATATTGTATAGTTTAAGAAGTTTTGAAGTGACACTAATTGTAATTTAGACATATGTTTGTTTTGACATAGATAACTTGAAGTCAATTTATCATAAATATTTTTCTTTTTCTTGAATAGAAAGCTAACTCAATAAGCTATTTCCTATATATTTTTCAAAAGAAACTTGACCTAATTTACTAATTTTCCTAAAGTGTCACAGTTAGTTGATGTTATATCAGTAATGAACCTATGATGAGTTAAACACATATTTGAAAGTCTTAGTGATTATAATATGTATTACAATTATAGTCATTGGAAAGCTTTCTCTGAGAAACACATTTTGGCATTTTTTATTTTATAGTAGGAGATCATTTATCTACAATTATGGGTGTCGAAAGAACAAAAAAAAATTATAAGAAAAAAGGGCCCAAAAAATGTAATTTTGTATGTTTGTTGTGAACATAATGTTCATAGCGAACATATTCCATATGTTCGCTGCAAACATATGTTCCCAGCAAACAACTAGACCAAAAAAATTTGGCTGCCAGAAATTGAAGTGGATATGTTCGTGAGAACATATCAATTTTATTACGTTTGCACAAATAGAAAAAAAGAAAAAATGCTGACATCGGCTTCAAACAAGTCAGCTTAAAAATAGTGAAGTCGTACTGCCAATTCATACAGCGACATTTTTATATAGTTATTGCACAAAATTTATGTTGAGGCAAGGAGTAATTTATTTATTTTAATGATTTTATAATGGGAAACAAGAAAGGAAGGCAAAACAAATATGTAAGGAAGAGATTTGATGAAGCAGAACAAATAAATCTTTAGAAGACTGTGGCACGTTATCATCGAATTAAACGAGGTATGTAATATATATATATATATATATATATATATATATATATATATATATATATATATATATATATAAGTTTTTTTTATGATTTTGAATTTACTTAGGTTTCAATCTTATTTTGTATCTAATTTGATTATCTATAAATTTGTTGCAGCCAATCAACAAGGTGAAGGAAATGTTGAAGAAGGCTCGATAGAAGTAGAAGAAGTGGAGATGGGAGAGAGGTGAGGAACACTCCCTATGGAATCTCAAACAATGAATGTTGAAGAAGGTTCAAGATTGCTCCCTACAGAGGTTCAAATATCAGAAGTTGGAGAAGGGTCAAAATCTTTCCCTGTAGAATCTCAAATAATGAATGTTGGAGAAGGCTCAAGATCACTCCCTGTAGAAATTCTAGTAACAGAAGTCAGAGAAGGGTTGGGATCAGGTGCAGGAATTTGTATGGATGAACTCCTAAATATTGCCCAATCTATAAAGAATGTTATTTCTCCAAAAAAATAAGATCATTTACTTAAAATGGATGTGCATAAATTGAGAAGACTTGCAGCTACTATTCAACCATTAAGTTTGTTTAAGAAAAGGTCAATGAATAAGAGGGTAAGAGAAATTATGGCTCAATTTGATAACACTAAAACACTTGAACAAGCTCAGTTACTTTCACTTTTTCTTACACAAAAGAAGTTGTAGGAGGCATTGAAATTGTTAGGTGTAGACACAACATCAAAGAAGAGAAGATTTTCTAGCATGCAAACTAATCTGATTGAAAATGTTAAACAAGGTTTGAGAAACATATGAAAATAATCTCAAACTAAAGATAAGTCTATGGAAAGAAAAGTGATGTTGATGTCTCTTGTAAATAATAATATGACCCAAAATAGACAAATATCTTCATTTTCATCTGAAATGGGTTTTAGTAGGAAAACAATGAAAAAATATGTTAAGAAAATATTAATTGTGGATGACAATACTATGGAGGGCAATTGGGCAATCATGTGTAGAGCACCTCATTCTGATAGGATTGAAGAGTCATTAAAAAAATTAGTCATATCATTTTGGATTGATAACACTTGTCCTTCATCAAATAGTAAAAATGTTATCAGGCATAGGATTGCATCTAGTCAATATGAACATCATACAAAACATTGGTTGGACACAACACAGCATGAGTTATATGGGTCATTTTGCAATGAACATCCTAATGTAAAAGTTGGGCAAACATTATTTGAAAAATTGAAGCCATATTTTGTGAGGTCAAACAAAGTGTTTGAAACATGTTGTTGTCATCATATTGAGTTTGATCTCCACTATCAAGTATTTCAAAAGTTTGTAGAAGACACATATGGTTTTCATGCTGCTCCTCCTAGTAGGAGAAGTGAGTTTATATCATCCATTCTATGTGACAAAATAGATGATCCAGCTGGTCAAATAAATTGCATCAAAGGATTATGTGAAACATGTGGTGAATTGGCTCTATTTCCTTTGAAAATTGAAAATATTGATGCAACAAAAAAATTGAATTGCAAAAGTTATAAGTATGTCAAGAATGAAACAAAGTTGGGAAAAGAGACCAAAAGGTTAGAATATGTTGAAGCAGAGTTACCTGTTCTAACATTTAAGGACAAATTTAAGAATTTGATTCAACCTTATATTCATCATGCATTTTTTGCAAAGTGGCAAGCACAACAGTTTCAAACTTTGAGAGATAATTTCCCACTTGGAATGATTGTATCAGTTGTTGATTTTGTAGAGAACTATTCCTTTGTTCATCACAAAGCAATTCAATTAGATTATTACTTTTCTAAGTAGGTCACTATTACGGTACATGTTTGTTATAGACATGCACAGATAGATTTGGATGGTGTTTAGAGTATAGTTCAAGCATGAGTAATTAAAAAGGAATATCATTTCTATATAAGTAATTATAAAGAACATGCCATTCACTATGTTGAACATTGCTTCAATATCTTCTTTTCTTATTTGAAAGAAATAAACATAAATGTTGATAAACATTATGTTTGGTCTGATGGATGTGCCGCATAGCTCAAATCATCTAGACCATTTTATGCATTATGTAGATATCATTGCAATGAGAATATAAAACACATATGGAATTTCTTTGAGAGTGGTCATGGAAAAGGTGAACATGATGGTGTTGGAGCTTGCATCAAACGTGCTCTACGAAAATATCAAATGAATTATTAGGGAATTCATATAAATGATGCACATGATGTTGTCGAATGGTGTAAGACACATTTTTCATTAGATGAGGTTGGGACATCATCAACAATGAGTTTACAGGTACCATGTATAGAGTTTTTTGGGAGATAATAAGTATGGATGTGTACATCTATTTAATTTTTGTGCAATTAAGTTATAAAATTTTATTGTTAAGTTTTATTTTTCAATTTGTTGAAGTTTAAATTTAATTTTTCCATATTTTCAATTTAATAAAATTTCAGGTGTTAATAGAAAAAACGTGCATGATTGCAAGAGGATAGAGAACACACGTTCCTTACATTCAGTCATGAGTACAAATAATTGCAATTGGACATTGAAGACAAGAGGATATTCATGTTTTTGTGACAGTTGCATTGATGAAGATTATGAAGAATGCATCAATAAAGCACATGGATATACATGTGCATGGATTTCAGTACAACTTGATTTTATTGATACACTCGATAAAGATGATAAAAATTTTGATGATATTCCATTGATCTCTAATGATTATAATCATATCTTTGGATTGGTAAAAGTGGGTAAGTATCATAAAAATTAATTTGAACAAGTGTTATTTAATTATCAATTTGAACTATCTTATATCTGTATTGTACACATACACATGTATAATTGTTATGCAGGAGATATCTTTGCAGTGATTGCTAAGCCTGGAAATTGTGAAGGTGTCGGTTATTATTTATTGTGATGTACTGCAGAGAGGACAAAGTTATATGACCCTGAAGAAAGTGATGGAATGTTTTTCCCCATAGGTAACTTTATATGAATATATATATAGGTAACTTTATATTTATCAAGTGTTAAAATGCTTAAATTTGTTGTGTAGGTTTTGTTGTGATAGAGGGATCATATTTGAAGCAAGAAAAAATAGTCCAACATGGAATACACTTTGTTGATTATCAACCTAACAAAAAAGTTTTACAATACAACCACCTGGTTGTTGCTACCGGGCTTTGTCTACATCTAGTCAAAGTTAAGTGTGCATGTCGCAAGTGGAGACTAGACAGTGAAGATCATGAGAAGATATTACATGTTATAAGTGTACATCATGGTCGAATTGACATTTGAGATTTATTTTATAATAATTTGAATATCAACTTCTTTTCAAACTATTGAATTTCATCTTGAATTAAATGTGTTTTTAATTGTACGATCATACTCTTAGTTATCATTAGTTTATTAAAAACCTATATAAATTAATAATATTAATTGTACCATGGATGAATTTAATAATTTAACAACTTGATATATAAATAGGCTAAGTTAGTTCGCACTTACACAATCATCATCTACAGAAACACGTATCAAAGATAATTTAATATGTTAGAATTCTTAAATATCAACTTCTTTTCAAACTATTGAATTTCATCTTGAATTAAATATGTTTTTAATTGTACGATCATAAGTTCTTAATTATCATTAGTTTATTAAAAAACTATATAATTTAATAATTAATTAATTTCATAAGTGAATTAAATGTGCTTTTAAAATTGTAAGATTAATAAGTTCATCTAGTTAGATCATTAGTTTATTAAAAACTATGTATTTTAATGTTACTTTATTATATCTATGGTCATACTCTTAGTTTAAATTAGTTTAAATTAATATTTTTAAAATATTATATTTTGTAAAAGTTTTCTAAAATAATGTATTGGCTTACCTAATTAACATATTTTTATCCACATAAAACTAATATTTATCTTTAGTCAATTAGTAATTGATAATTTAAGAAATACATGTATCTTTCTAACTTCCTACTAATATATTTAACAAATTTGTATATTTATTCCTATTAATTGATTTACCAAATTTAAACTTATCTTTAGTCCTACGAATTGTTTATTTCATATAATGATTATAAATAAATATAATTTTTTAAATTTATTTAATCTAAATCATTTAGGTTAATTTAGTAGTTTTAAGCATCTATACTAATTCAATTCAATCACCCTATAAATTATTATTATTATTGAAATTTTTTAATTAGGTTTGATAGAGATCAATTTGGAACTTCTTTGACTATTTAACTATTGAAGTAGCTATTTAGAGAAGTTAATTTGATTATTTTAAATATAATGATGACATATAAAGTTTAAAAACTATAATCTAAAAATTATACATGGTCTACTATAAAAAAAAAACAAAAAACACATGTACACATCTCAAGAACATGAACATTCTATAGCTATATAATACAAAAAAAAAAAAAATACATGTACACATATATATACACGTCTCAAGAATAAAAATCTACATCTAATATATCTCTAAAATTGAAATGTATACATATGCAAACTGTAAATCTCAAATAAATACATGTACATAGAAAAATATAAAAAGTCATATATACATGTGACCATCTAACTACTGAAGTACTAAATAATCAAATAAATAGTGAAACATATGTATACATGTGAAATGTCAAGGTACTAAAATACACACACACACACACACACACATGTGTGTGTGTGTGTGTGTGTGTGTGTGTAAACTATCTCCAATATATAAATGCATCAAAAAATATATAAAGATCTATTGTACTACTAGAGGGACCCCTCAAGATGTATACAAACAGAACACCCTCTAATTGACTTGTCTCCTGTACATCCTCTCACCGAGGTGCATCAACCAAGCCTTGCAAACACACACACACACACACACACACACACACACACACACACATGTATATGTTAGAGTTCTAGATCTAAACATATATATACATGTGTACATTCAAATTAAATATGAGTGCATATATATATATATATATATATATATATATATATATATATATATATATATATATATATATATATATATATATATATATATATATATATATATATATATATATATATATATATAGTTTGAAACATAAAATTAACTTTAAACAAACTATTTAAAACTTGTATCTGAGCACTACTGGGTGCTTCAACAGAATCATCTATCTCACGTACATGATGCTCTGAACCAACACTAGATGTAACCATGTACTCAGTGACCTATGCTTGCATGATTTATTATAGTTAAAGATTAAATTAAATATCTATCTAAATTGAATTTTTAAATAAATTCATATTTTTTAATTTCATGTACATATTTAAATTTAAAAATAAAAATTATATATATGCCTAGGTTTCCAGAGGTGGAGGATGATCAACAGACTCCATTGTATCGTCTATCAATGCACCTCCTGAAACTCCAACACCTACTAAATCACCCTCAACATCATGTCCAATTGCTAGCAATGATGAGTGAAGTGGACTGTGTAACCAGCTGGGTAATGGTATAGAATCATGGCTATCAAGTCAGAATAAAATCTCAAGGTACAATGAAATACCCATGCTCAAACTAGTATCAATCTTATATAGGCCTTGCAACTGCTTACCAAAATCATCAAGACCCTCAGCTGTGATCCTGACATCTTCAACTCATATGCCTGAGTCATCTATAGTGTGTCGTGAGCCTAGTGCCAAATGATGTGAGCTACACACAAGTGTATTGTCTATCACTGGTGTGGTGGCCTATGTCTGTGGAACTACAAGGCTTTGATGATGTCTAATAGCATCCATCACTAAGTGAATTGGCATTCCTTGTGTATAAAAAATGTAACTAATAATTTGTAACATATCCTCCAAAAAATATAGTGCCAAATCCATATGTGTTTGATGTCTAGAAAGAGCATGAACATCACCTAGTAGTGATAGACCAACAGCTCTATATGCATCATCATAGGAGGTTCTTGAAGTGCTACTAGATGCCTCTAAAGATGGTTGACCAGGTGGACGAGGATGTCGACTATGAATATAATGATCAACAAAATCAGATGTGATACTAGTGGCCATAGATGCAATGTGTCCAATAGTGTCAATTTCTCCCCTCTGGGAAGTAATGAAAAATCTATTTGCAATAGGCACATGTGCTAGAGTCACGGGAGGTAGTCTCTGTCCGAAAAACTATCTGACATATGGAGGTGACAAACAATGTGCACTACAATACTAGTCACAATCTACAATCTGACCACCCCCCATGTCTACAATAATCTAGAATTTGCAAGTACTTGACATTGAGCCCCACGCAAAACTTAGCGTACAACTACTGCGCAAAATAAAGAGATATTTGGTTGTTATTAGGATAATGACCATGTGCAGCTAAAAATCAAGGATAGATCATGCTAGCAATAATAGGATCTATGCATTGTGTGACTCAGTAGCCTCTCACCCTACCTCATGCTCCCTCATATCTTGGAAAGAGATCTCTTTTGATGACATCTTTGGGGGCCATCCTCTTGACATCATCAAAAGATACATCTCCTAAAATCTTAGCCCTAAGCTTCCTAGATATGGAAGCTAGTATGTCAAAAGTAAATGAATGATGAGCTCTAAATCTAGCTGTTAGATACTGTAAACTCCTACATATAGTAGAACATATGTCTATGTAAAGACCATCATCAGAGGAAAATATAAATTGTTGTAGTCTAGCAACCCCCTACTCTGAAAATGCAAATAAAGCATCGATATCAATGTGTGGAGGTGGTGCAGTAGGACCTCCAACAAGAGTTGTAGGTGGAGCTTGACCTAGAACAAGAGCCGCACCAAGAGCCATGCTAGGACCTACACCACCTGGAGTTGCACCAGGAGCCGAAACATGAGCCACACTATGAGCCCTACCTCAAGGTACACCACAAGCCCCACCAAAATTTGCAACATGAGCCCCGCCATGAGTAACGTGATGAGCTGCACAAGGAGTCAGAATAGGAACAACATCAGGAGCTGCAATGGGAATTGCATCAGGTGTCGTAGCAGGAACTGCATCAGGTCCCACATTAGGAGCCACAACAAGTTGATCGTGTGAAGCCATATCTATATCTAAATGTATCAAGAGCTAAGTCTACTATACACACAATTTTTTATTTTTTATTAAAAATTATACATGTAATTGAACATAAATTAGACATGTCTAGATAATCTATAACATGTACATATGATCTGATAAAATTTAAATATATGCTTGAATGCATATACATGTACATGAGAGTTAGAGTTAGAGTTAGAGTTATTTAGGGATTATAATCAATTCAAAATATTGCTCGATTTTATGTGATAATCTAAGTAAATTCATTTTGTTGAGACAAATCACGTGTGGTGTCACAAAGGTTGGTCATGAATCCTTCTAAATTTTGTCTAAACATGTGTGATTAATTATAAATTTGAACACATTGGTCCATAAACCTTCAATTAAAATATATATAAAATAAGAACATGATCTAAGGATCATATTAGATCTTATTTTATCCCCTACATCAAATATTTGGAGTACAATTAAATTCTAAAATATATATATAGTTTTCCTATTTTGTAGTTTGACTACTAAAATTGTATAAGAAATATAAAGGGTTCATCTTATTAGATATTTAAGTAATATGTTTTTATAATTGTCTAAGAAATGCAATTCAAAACATTGAGTTCTATACATATGAGACTAATTCAACTTTTCTATTAAAATACATTAAATTATATATTATGACATTCTGTTATTTCTGTAAGGAATTAATCATATAGTTTATGAGTCAATCTCATTGACCCATGTTTCAAGAGTAGTGATTCACATGAATCCATTTCTCATGAGAATGTCTTCTAAGTTTATCAATATTATGACATGTTTTGAAAAGATTTTCTATATTTCATTTAACAATTTAATTTATTTAAAATAAACTTTCAAACATGAAAATGTGTTAAATTGGCTATATATATTTACTTATTATTAATTAAAAATTAGCTGAGTCTACCAGGTACACTTAAAATACATTATTATATATTAATGACATTTTGTTATTTCTATAAGGAAAATATAGAAAATCTAGCTAATTTAACACATTTTTAATTAATAATAAAGTTAAATATAATAAACCTAAATAATAAGTAAACTTAGATTTTTTATATTTCATTTAACAATAATTTATATTCAAAATAAACTTTCAAACATATAATAAGAAAGTGATAATATATTTACTTATTATTAATTAAAATGTGTTAAATTAGCTAGATTTTCTATATTTTCCTTAAATGGAAATAACACAATGTCATAATATATAATAATGTATTTTAATGTGTTGTTTTCAAATAAGTGAAAATAGTATCATTTGATTAAAGACGTATTATAATTTAGATTTATGAAATAAAAAATGCATGTGCACTCAATTTTTTATCATACTAATTTTTTAACCATATCTCCAAATTTTCATAAATGTTCAAGTTTAGGTTATCTTGAGGAAAAAAAGGTCAACTTTTGACACCTTTTTTAATTCCTTATTTTCAAGCTTTTATCCAAACTAACTTTTAAATCATTTACAAGAATCTTGATCTTTTATCACGAGATATGTTCTAAATAATTTTTTATTAATGTTTCTACTAAGGTTCAAACAACCTCTGGACTTTTGTGATTTTGGTCCTTATGCCCTAAGAAATTCAATGTGCTTGCATATTTAAAACTTCAAGTTGACACAATGTTAGAGTTCATATCTATGACTTAGAACTATGTGGGAGAGGATGATGTAGTTGAACCTTAGAAAATTGAATAATAAGCCATGAGATTAGAACCTAACCTTCACGATTGCTTCTTGTGCTTCAAATCTAAGCAACTAGAGATCAACTCTCTCATTCAAGGTACCAAACCATGAACTTATTGAATCTAGTTGAGGATTGAAAAAAAGTTTACAGTAAGGAATTGTGAATTATGGTCTTTGGAAGAAATGATCAGGTATATCAAATACAACTTATGTTCATATTACTCCATTTTGACTATTATTTTTCTAGGGGCAACATATAACATGCTGGTAACTTTAAACAATTATATCATTCAGAGCCATGGGTATGATGGTGATGACTAAGTTCTAGGTAGATACAAAAGAATTAAAATGGATAGACAATGTTGTGAACCTTGCATGAACTTCAAGTGTATAATATCTTTAAGCTCTCAAAGTTGTTAACATATTTAATAGAAGTAGATCTAGGTACCTCTCTTTGTTTTCGAGCTAAGCTCTAGTGTGGACACATGTATATATAATTGGTCTTAAGAAAGTGTACAAATATATATGAGTTTGAAATTAGGGTTAGCATTCTAGAAATTAGGGTTACAATTTTCAAGTTAGGGTTAAATGACCTTACATGGTTAGAGTTATCTTTTAGCCTAGTTATAGTTAGTTTAGGGTTATGTGTAGACATTGTTTATGTTAAATCTTATGATCAAGTTAATGAACATGTTATGTATTTATACATATATATAATCTTTACATGTTCAAGTATATGATCATGCATTCTTTATGTTTGTATATAATCAAGTTATGTTCTTATAATTAACTTTTATTAATTAAATGTTGTAACATATATGAACTTTAGGTCATACATTCTTTATATGTTCTTATACATATGTATGTATGTTATATTAGATTAGATGCAAATTAATCTACATTCTTATATATGTATATAATTTAGGATCTCCCCTTAAGACATGTCATTGAGTATAGTTAATTATATACTTCTAGATTAAGGCATTAAAAATAATAACATATACATAAACTTGTTCATATTATATATGCCTAGATTAAGGAATTAAAAATAATATGTACTTAGATGAGTTAATTATATACTTAGATTAAGACATTAAAAATAACAACATATTGAAATTATTTAGCACTCTGCTCTACTTTTTCAAAGATGCCGAACTTCTAAAATCTAGCAAATAATTGCGAGAAGAAATTCCTACAAAAGCAATGGAAAAGGAGTGTATATGATCAGGGGAAGTACTGGAAAAGGCCGCCCCCAGTCAAAGGCCAAAACTGGCATCAAAGGATACCTCAAAACAACCATGCCGATCAATTTAAAATTAAAACTGAAAATAGTTTTGAGGTCTTATGTGTGCTAGAGAACCTCCCAGTTAGATAGGAAATAGAGGGAAGCAAAGACAAAAGATTAATTGATGCACGGATTCATGTTCGACAGCCCCCTTCACAATCCCAAAGCTAGTCCCCATAACCATCACTTGTTTTTCACACTTGAGCATCTAGACAACCAATTTTGGATCTTTAATTTAACAAAATATGCACACATGGAGCCTACCATAAAACCCTTATGCCAAAAATATCCGACAACACCCCAGATGGCAAGGATTTCTACCAAAACTGATTCACCTCCATCCTACATCCCTCCACACTGTTGAATTCATAACTAAAACTCGGCACCAAACCCTAACACGTCTGCTGGATTGTGTAAAAACTTGGAAGATCTGTCTAGGATATCAATTAGAGAAATTGAAATTACATGGGACAAATGCCTCAAGGGAGGTGTCTTCGCAATTTGGAATGGTCCGTAGCATGATCTCCCTCTATTATCCAACTAGCTGGAGGAAATATGGGAAGAGCAAGTAAGTATCTCACATTTTTTGGATAAGGCTCTATATGTACAATGTTTAGATGAATTTGTAGAAAAGGAGTTCATATTAGTTTCTAAATTATTTTTCAATGGTTACTGTGTTAAATTAATAGAATGGTCTCAGAATTTTAGTCAAGAAAAGATAGATTGTAAGATGCCTTCCTGGTTCATTTTGCCCTCTCTTCCTCTGAAACTATGTCAAGAAGATATTATTAAATCCATAGGGTCTGTAGTTGGAGAGGTGGAAGGTATTGATGCATCTTTTTATTGTTGTAATAGTATAAAGATACTAATTAATGTTAAGTTTAATCACCCATCTGAATTTAAAAAGGAATTCATAACTAGTAAAGCTAAGTATGATATCCTCTTTCAAACATATAAAGGGAAAATAGTTGACATTTTAAAATTTGATGAATCACATAAGATCATGCCCAAGATACTTCCCCTAACCTCTGATGTTAGAAGCAAGTTTCCTTGGCTAAGAATCATGAAGAATAGAAGACTTCAAGAACTTGAAGAACAAAATTTTCTAACAAAGTAGTAGAATGTTCAAATAGATCATAAGGAGGGGATGGAATCCAAAGATACAAAAGAGCGTTCACCAGAAAGAAGAAGGCTTAAATCTGTTATAATACCTAAGCCTATAAAACAGTCAGAGATGGAAGCTAATAATATATCCATAAAAAGACAAAAAAGAAAAAAGAAAAAGGGAATGGATAAGAAGGATAGAGATGTAGGTAGAACTGAGAATGGCAAAGGTGATGATCTACAGATACAACATATTACTAGAAATATAGCAAATAATGGTTTAGATAGAAATGTGACTCCAATCAAAGAAATCACAAAAAAGGGTACAGTGCAAGAGGATACTATATATACCACCCAACCAGATCTTAAAGATGGTTGCAAAGGAATAGGTAATAAAAAAATGACGAAACATTCAAAATGAAATACCTGAGAGGATCCTTAATTGCAAAATGAGCTACAAGAATCTAAAAGGAAGGATAAAGATAACTACACTCTGAATCTAGAAAAAATAGGGTAAGTAAACCAAAACAAGGAACTATCAATTCAAATAGGAGAGATCAACTTCAAAGATAAAGAACTCAGCAAAACACAAGCCAAAGTCTTAGAAATAATTGAGAATTATGATATAGGTGAAGCAAAAATTGATCTTCTCTTTTCATCTCTGAAAGATAGATTGAAAAAAGGTACTATGCAGATTGATAATCAGGTTGCTTTGCAGTAGACATCAAATAGGAATCTCTAGGTAGATCTATCCACTCCTTGCCATAAGAGATCCAAAAGAGCCTCCAAATTTTGGCAAACACCTAATTATTAGTCCACTTCACCCTTTACTCCAGAGGAAAGCCAAAAAAAGATGTCAGGTAAGGACATAAACTTAGATAGTTTAATTTTGAAAGAGGTTCAAAACTTCTTAAACAAGGACTCAAAATCCCCTCTAGAGGTAGGAGTGCCAGAGACTAATGATAAGCAGCTTGAGCAATTAGCTGAAGAACTTATTCAGGTCTTCAATGATGATAATATAAATAATAGTACTACCTATCAGAAAGAGGAACTGATCCAAAAAATATCAAACTGGGGGGGAAAGATTATACAGTTGATGATCTTCGAAGGGATTTACAAAAAATTCAGATGGAGGATAGTCTTATGGAACTAGATAAGAAAAGTGGGAATTAATCAAAAATCACTAAAGGAAAGAATAAGACATCAGTAGGAAATCTGGCAGAACATAAGCTTGAGGCATTGGATGAAGAAGATATTGGAATTAAGATATGCAGATAAATAGAGAATGAGGAGTTCAAAAAAATAGGAGATACTATAACTTCACCAGTACATGACTTGGATGAAAATCAGAAAGAACTTGGATTATATATGAATCAGGAAGGACTGAGCTCTCCAATTTTTGGCAAGATGAAAGGAAAAAGAGGTAGGAAAACATTGAAGGAGTTACGAGAGACTGAAGGACTAAGTAGGGAATAGAAGAAAATTGATGAGCCTCTAAGTATGGGGAAGGGGAAGTGCCTTCCCAAGGCATCATGATGATCACAACATGGAATGCTAGGGGCTTAAACACCCCTAGCAAAAAAAGACTAATCAAACAATACCTAAATAATTTTAACTCTGAAATAATTTTAATACACGAAACTAAATTAAACAAGTTAGAAGGTTCCAAACTAAATAGGATGCTAGGATTTTGGGATTCGGTATTTTTAGAGGCAATGGGTGCATTGGGTGGTCTAGGTATCATCTGGAATCCGAAAAAAGTAGAATTGTAGTGTTTAGCTAGTAGCTTTAACTAGATGTGTGTCAGCATACAGAGTTTAAAATCTAATATAAAATTTATTTTAATCAATGTGTATGGACCAAATTGTCTGATAAAGAAAAAAGAGAAGTGTGATTATGCATAATTACAAAAATAGCCACGTCATAATGGGTGGTGATTTCAACACCATTATCAACCTGAATGAAAAAGTAGGAGGTATACATCATCTTACATCTTCATCTATAGAATTTAAATCATGGGTAGATAAACAAAGCTTGGTAGAAATTTCGCTAAGTAATGGTACATTTACTTGGAGTAATAAAAGGAAGGATCATGCTTTCATTACGAAAAAGCTAGACATGTTTTCTGTAGTAGGGAAAATTACAGATTATAATAGAAACCTCCAATCATCCATTTTTCCATATGCAAGCTTAGACCATTTTCCAGTATGCATGGAAATATCAAAACCATCTAAACCACCCAGAAACCCATTCAAGTGTGAAAAAATGTGGTTTCAAGATCCAAAATTTATTGAACAAATCAGGATATGGTGGGCACAAGTGAACTTTGAAGGCTCTAAAATGTTCATTTTTGTCTCCAAGCTCAAAATGTTAAAAGAAAACATTTTAAGATGGAATAGAGAACACTTTAATGATATCTTCGAAGAAAAATTGGAGATTGAAGCGAATTTAAAAAACTTAAATCAAGAAATCATTAGATTTGGCATGGATTATAAGAAATACCATTTAGAAAAAGAACTTCTCACGAAACAAGAAGATATACTTGTTACCAATTTAACATGCCTCTTAAATTGTTATGTTTTACGCTAGACTGATTATGTTTTATCCGCTAACTAAGTGTGTTTAGCTATTGAGAAATGATAGTACAAAATTAAAAGAATGCAGTGAGCAAAGTATAGGAACCATACAAGTACTGAAATAATATTCAAAGTATTCAAAAAATATTTTTTACAAAATATTTTTTACAAAGTGTTCATGTTTACACAGTACTTGAATACAATGCATTCAGATATTACTAGTGTTCTCAGCTCCTGACATAAATATCTGAATTAAACAGATTGTACAAACAAAAAAGTACTGAAAAAGAGATAGAAAGGAAAGGCATCCATTACTTGAATGGAAAGTTGTTGCCTTGAATGCTAGAGGGCTGATCCCGCATCTCCATCTAGGAGTAAAACCTCCAAAAAATGAGTATAGAAATGGATCAGTTCATACGAACTGAGCAATGGAAAACTTTCCTATCATCTATACTTTTCTATTTATACAACATGTTATCCAGATAACTATGCTAAAAGGAAAGAAGGCAAGAACAATTTGAAGAAGATAAAACCTATTTTTTTCTAATGAGTTTGTTCCATGTGCAGATATAGGCATGAAGAATTGAGGCTATAGAAGGATCATGCGTAAGTTACATGCATGAAGCCTTTTGGCTGAGGTTGTTTGGGCAAAGACAAAATATATTGGGGAGGTTGTTGAGGGGGCATACATAAGTTACAAGTATGGGACCTTCCGATTAAACCAATGTAGCTGATTGAAGACATTGAGGAGATCATGGAAGGGACATGCATACATTACAAGCGTGGAACCTTTTGGTCGAATCATGTAGCGGCAAAGGGCGAAAGGAGACCATCGAGGGGCATACATAAATTCAGGTATGGGACCTTCCGGTCAAATCATGGACGATATGTATAGTTTCAAAGTCTAAAGTCAAAGGAATCACAAGTATTTTTTTAGCATGTATCAATAAAGTACAGGTGCAATCAGTCATAAGGTCGATTAGAATTACCTATCAGTGCCAAATCAATAGGAAAGGAAAAGAAATCTACTATAGAAAAATATAATGCAGATAAATAGGAGTATTAGCATTCATGATAAATTTTCTTTGTTAATATATGACATATCAAACTACCATGAAAAAAATACAAAAGCTCTAGGGTGTCATTGGCTCAGTGCAGGGGCCAGATGGAACTTTGAAATTAAATGCCATTACAAGTGACATAATGACTATAGCTTTCAGGGTCCAAGACTTGAAAATGTTTACCAGTAACCCATCTTCTTAGGGAAGCTTACTAGTCTCATGGCCCTCTGCACAAGAGTTTGTAATAAGCCAAGTTGTGCCAGGTGAAGCAACCATTCCTATGATGGAAACTATGTCAACTTAGAATGAAGAAATTATAAAGGATGTGCCCTTGAAGGAATCTTCTGTTGGATTGGAATTCTTACCTTCTATGAAGGCAACTCTAGGGGCACAAGATGGCAGTGATACTCACATGCAAAGCCTCCGAGCTGATGGTGCAGGATGATTTATTTAGACAGAATTCTAGAGGGTGTTCCCAGCAAGGATCATTGAGTAATACAAAAGGGGAAAAAGTGCTAAGTATGACTACAGATAAAAATTCTCACTCAACACAGTTGACTCATCAAAAAGATCTAAGAACCATGAGTTCTATTCATACACCCTTTACTGAAAGGTGTCATAATGTGACAAGCACATCTGATACTAGTGATGAATTAAGTTCAATTCATTTCAGGAGAGAAAATCAGCAAAAATCTTTCCAGCAAAGCTCCATAGAGGGAATTTTGGAAAGTTATTTACAATTTAGAAATCATTTGCAAGGAGAAAAAATTTATCATTTATATTTGAAGGAGATTGAGGAGCATATGAACTTGCAGGATGCTAACAACTATGTCACTTCTAGAACCTCAAGTGTGGTTGATCTAGCTAATGAGAGAGAATCTAGTTTTTATCCTATAGACGAAGAGCTTTATGGGGAGAAAATAATTCTCCGTAGCTCTTCAGCTATTACAAATTCTTCAAATGGTTATGAGTCTTCATACTTGCATTCAAGTGATTGTGGTTCACCCACCGAGAGCATTGCAGATATTTCATGTAAAGAAATACTTATTAAAGGTGTGAATTCAAGAACTACAGTGAAGGCAACATATAAAGAAGACACAGTTTAATTCAAATTGTCAACTTTTGGATATTTTGAATTATGTGAGGAGCAGATCAACTGAAACAAATTATCAAGTTATATTTTATTTGAAAGAAAGATCAAAATGGGATAAAGTGTATTAGCAAGTTGAATTTCACATAAGAATCTGATCACAAAGGATCACTTATATCTGAAGGTATCTCTGAGCAAGAAGGATAACTATAAAGATTAAATGATTTATATGTTCATACAAGTCTAAAAATCAAGTTTAGATGAAGCTTTATATTTAAGGTACATGTCAGAAGATTACCACAATGATATGAACCTAGAGTTTGAATTTTTTAAAAAAATCAAGTCTAGAAATAGTCAAAAATACTGCTGTATGGAGCATGTTTTTTGGTAACAGCAGAAAGTAGACCCAACAAAGGCTCATACCAATGAATATGGCATCCAAAGATAACTCCAAGAGGAAAATTTGCAAGCTCATGAAGCCATCCAAGCTCATAAAATGGTGTCTCACAAACATTCAGATCACAGGTTCAAAGCAAATCCATGTCACAGCAACCATGAGGAAACCCACAATAAAATATAATGAGCTCATACCAAAATATGGTACAGCATGTGCCCAAATACACAGATTAGGAGCCATGGCCAGAGTAGCAAATACATGGCACCTCAATCACCATTGGACAAGAAAATTCGTAGTTCAAGATCCATATGGAGGAAAAACAACCGTAGCCATAGCTCACAATAATGGAGCCGTTTTACATAGAAAATCTGCATGATAGATGCCCAAATAGCAAGAACAATGGTCACGAGAAAATGAAAAATACAAAAGAGACTAGTCATGCGGCTAGGGTTTGATGAAAACCCTTCATTCTTCCCCATGCAAAGAGCAAACAAAACACAAAAAAATGCCTTTTACAAATGCTTTGGACGTATTTCATATTTTGCCTTTGCTATTTTTAATAGGATTTCGAGTCCGAGCTTAGACATTTGTTAACTCCATCTTTATTTTGTATAAGTTATTATATGCATTATGCCCATGTCATTTATTCAATGCATATAATAGATTTATTAACAAATGAAGATTAGTAAAATATATACTATAAATATTACATGTATTAAATAAATTATGACTAAATATTTATCTAATATATATAATACTTATAATATATGTTCAATATCCCCTTTGTTATATTTAATTAGTACTGATGTGTTTTAAATTTAAAAAAATTAATAATATTAAAACATGTCAATATTAATTAAATATAATTAAAAAGAACTTTTTGTAAAATTAATAAATTAAAAGACTATAATTATAAGGCCTTTCATTTTATTAATTAATTAAAGGGAATTAAATAGAAGTTTTAAATGTTTAAATGCCTAAATGCAAGGAGAGAAAATGGGAACGCTATTTTTTGAACAGGGGGACATTCAATTCACAAGGGGAACTCATTGAGGCTAAGTTTAATTTCAATTCCACATGGAGGTTTGTGAGTCATTTGATGATATTTTTAGCATCCTATGAGGCAGTTGAGATGAGTTATGCATGCAGTTCAGATTGAGGGCTTATTTAATGCATATATTACATAATTTGGAGCATTTTCACATGTTATTTTTGAGGGTTATTCAGTATATCTGAGTTTGAGCTTTTTGTGCATGATGTTGGAGAGTTAGAGGCAGTTTTGAGTTATCCATCAGTTGGGCAACTGGTTGAGTGTAGTTTTTAGAGGCTCCTTCATTGTTTTCATCATTTTTTGGTAATTTTTCCTAGGCATGATTTTGGGATCTGAGTTAGGGTTGTTTTTCTATATATTGTATTTTCACCTCATTATGGGGACCTTCTTTCGGATTCATATTTTTTGCAAATTGCAGATTTTGAGTTGATTGTAAGGGCACTTTTGATAGAGATTTTTTCAGCATTGATTATAGAGATACAACGGTTCCTTATCATAGATTCTTGTGCAATTTTGTGAATTCCTTGCTTTAATGTTGTGTTTGCCTTCATTATAGTTACATTCCTAGTTGCAGATTTGAATGGTGATACATGTGATTGTAGGACTATGTTTGTGATTATTGTTTTCTTGCAGAAAATTGGTGAGACTTAGGTATCCCTTTCAAAGTAGGAGATCCCAATCCTTACATAGAAACACTTTTTTGATTATGTAGTTGTCTGATATTGTGAATCAATTATCTTTTTCGTAGTTTGTGCTGAAGTAATCAAAATTACAGTAATAACCATTGGTGTATCACCTCACTTAGATTAGTTTTAATCATTCTTTCTTTCATTTCTTACGCTTATTTCGAGTACAATTTAGGATTAGGTGATCACAACTTAGCAATGGGCCTATCTTCCAAAGATGCTTCTCTCATTTTATGACAACCCACCATTCGAGAGAGTTTTCGTTGTTTCACAAGATAGCTTGATTCTACATCTCGCTAAAGGCGCAAATCCTGATTGACAATAGTTTTTTGGCATGCCCGGTGGGACCACAAACTGCTTCATAGTTCACTAATTTTCAAAATTTCACTGCTGTTTTGGTGTGAACAGCAATATTTCAGCCTTTTTGAAGGTATTTTATTAACACCCAACGACTCTATTTTCAAGGTTTATTGCAGATTTAGTTGCAGTTTTGTGATTTTTTAATGAGAAGAGCTCCCAGAAGGACAACAAGAGGAAGAAGGACACCAACAATTTTAAGAGGAAGGTTAGTTTCACCACAGGATCAGATTTTTTAGCCTTTGAATATCCTACAATTGAAGAACAACTAACAAATTTTGAAGAATCTGAGATAGTTATTGAAGATATTGGTTTTCTTGAAGACTTAAGTGTTCGAGATCATTCTGAATCTGAAGGGCCCTTTTTTGAGCCATTACCAAGTGACCAATTTGTATTTTCAGCATCTATAAGTGGTACTACAACTGCTGCTACAGGTCTAAAAATATATCAACAGAAGGTAGATCAGCCTATCTGACCTTCATTACCATTTGTAGCACAACAAAAACTACCACCAGTTCATCGAATGGCTCAAAATTTTCCATTTGTAGCTTTTAATGCTGGCAGCCCCCTACAAATTGTTGTCCATCACGATATTCCACCAGCAACATTAAAAAGTGTGCCATATTTTACTGGTGAAAATCATGTTTCAACAGTAGAACATATTAAGGATATTGCTACCCTTTGCGAATTACACCAAGTTCAACATGAAGATGTGGCCTTGAAGTTATTAGTAGCATCTTTCAGAGGTAAAGTACTAATTTGGCTTAGAAGTCTTGCAGTAAATTCAATTGACACATGGGACGCATTTGGAAGCCTATTAATTAGCAAGTTCGAAGATAAGTCTGATAATATTTCTTTGGTTGAACAGTTGACTACCATTAAGAGGTATCCTAATGAGCATATTTCTAATTTTAATTTTCATTTTTAGCGAACTTGGGATAGAATTCTAGCAACTGTTAAGCCTTCTAATGATTATGCATATTTATTTTATTTAAAGGCTTTTAACAACAATATTTTAGTTATGATACAATCTATGTGAGGATGTACTTTGCCTGATGCATTTGATATTACTGTAAGAGCTGAAAACAACTTAATACAAGTCGACAAGCTGCCTCCTAGGCCTCCAATGCCCTATTCGGCAAAAATATAGTAGATTGTACTAGCTATCATACCACCATTGGCTGCAATTCCACCTATGCCTACATTACCAGCATTCAATGTGTAGGTCGCAGTAGAAGAACATGTTGCTACAGCTCCCATTAGAGAGTTATGAGAGTAGAATCAAGGCTTAATTGAGAAAAGTGACAGTATGATGAAAACATTGCAAACTTATGAGAACAAGATAAAAAATTTAAAGAGACAACAAGGTCAATATAATAGGCCAAATCAAGCCTCCTATTAGGAAATTAGGCAATATAACCAAGCTTCAAGTTCAAACCAGCAAAGACAACCTCAAGGACAGCAAAGGAATTTTGGTCAAAGAACCAACTAGCCCTACAATTATGCAACTCCTAGCAATTCAACAAAATTGGTAGTTGTTCCTCAAAACAACTATGCACATGATGAAGAATAGTGCAATACTTGTAACGCTGGTCATTATTGGTTAGATTGTGCTTATGCACTGGAGTCAAGAAAGCAGGATCTT
The DNA here is from genome assembly GCA_028749045.1 of Cupressus sempervirens. Taxonomy (NCBI): domain Eukaryota; kingdom Viridiplantae; phylum Streptophyta; class Pinopsida; order Cupressales; family Cupressaceae; genus Cupressus; species Cupressus sempervirens. The sequence goes on from CM053783.1 coordinate 163,469,963, forward strand.
TTGAAAGAACAGTAGATTACAAACCAAGGAGAGGTTCATCCTGAACAAGTGGAATGACAAGTACAACAACAAGGTAATTCTAATGCTACTTTGATGAATTTTACTAAATATGAGGTTGTTATAGCAGCAAATTTTGATCAAAATTAGACTTGGAAGCCTGTATTAGCGGGAACAAGGTCAAAAGACCAAGCTGCAAATAATTTACAATAGCAAGCTGATAAATCAAAACAACAGCAGGCCAATTCTGGTAACACTCAACCAGGACCATCAAGTGCACAAAAAATGCAGTATGTACCAAAAGGACAGCAAACTCAAGCACAAAAAGCAAGCTTACAGCCATCACAATAGTAGAAAGAGCCTATTGTACCAAAGAATCAGTCAAAGGTTAGTACCCAAAATTTCAATATTATTGAGCACTTGAAGAAGGCTCATGTTCCTATCTCTATGTGGGATGTTTTAGCACTCCCAGGCCAAAAAGACATGTTACAGGAAGCATTAAATTCACTCACCCTATATGATAGTGCTTTGGGATAGCAAACCTTGACAGTCCTGATAGCTGCAAACATTAATAATTCACAACAGCCAGCCAAAATAGTCAAGCCACCACCCTTTTACACTACAGTCATAATAGGCAAGTACCTTGTCCATAATTGCATGATAGATTCAGGTGCCACTAGCTCAGTTTTGGCAAAGAAGATTGTAGACTAGCTAGGCCTTGAATATGAACCAATTGAAAAGGGGGTAGTGCAGCTGGACAGGACAAACATTGAGACAATTGGAGTTATAAGGAATATGGATCTGACCTTGCATGCTTGTCCTAGTTTTTCAATTCCCATGGATATACACACCATTGACCTACCTCCATATTTTTCCATATGTCTATCACGTGATTTTATAGCCAAAATAGGAGGTTATGTGTTTGTTGATTGGTCTCATATTCTTTTTCGCACTAGGTACGATACTAAGGTGATGATTCCATTTGAACCTATTGCCAAAGATTGCCTCGAACTTAATGTTGTTGCTGCTAAAAATAATACAGTAGCTATTTTATTCGATAAAGAGGAAATTAATGTTTTTTATGAGTCCAAAATGCCCATAGACAATACTCTTGATATATTATTGGATGAATGGGCTGCTGAAAATGCTGAAATTTCAGAATCACGGGTTGAAGAACCAAGTTTGGGCAATTACGTTATTCATGAGACTACTAATTTTCTGCCAAATGTCATGAAAACTATGGATTTAAATATAGAACAGCAGGGTAATGAGGTATGGAAATTATTTTTTGATGGTTCATGCAGTAAGACAGGTGCTGGAGGAGGTTGCATGCTAATTTCACCAGCCAATGAAAGGTATTATGCATCTTTCAGGTTTACTTTTAGCTGTACCAACAATGGTGCTGAATATGAAGCATTTGTAAATGGATTAAAATGGGCTATCAAAAGAGGTATCAGCTACTTATAGGTTTATGGTGATTCTAAACTGATTGTTAATCAAGTTAGAAATGCTCATGCTACAAAAAATGATTTATTGAAAAGTTACAAACATGTTGTATGGGATTTAATTGAAGGATTTGAAGCTTTTAACCTACAATCTGTCCCTAGAAATCAGAATAATAATGTTGACAGACTTGCTGCAATTGGTGCACAACATGATATTCCTACTGAAATCAACAAGAACAAAGGAAATAATCATGTAAAAGTGGTTGTTAGACCTGTTGTACCAAACAATGATGAAAGTTGGCAAGTTTTTGAGTCTGATCAGCACATTGTTAATTTTTTGAGAGAAGAAGCTAAGTTTTCTCAACCTAACCAGTAGAAATTGCAAGAACAATATGAGGATTAGATTATCCAGTTAAGAACAAACAAGATGCCAAAAGGTTTGGTAACCTTAGAATCTATTTTTAATAGTAATGATCAGTTCAAAAAAGATAAATCCAGCTTGCAAATTAAGGAAGAGCACTATGAAGAAGTAGAAATTGCAAAAGGTAAGAAGCTCAAAGTTGGCAAGGTATGTACACCTGAAGAACGTCAAACTTTTGTGAATTTATGCAATGAATTTCAGGATATTATTGCATGGAGTTATTCAGATTTAAAAGGGTTTGATCATAACATTGCTCAACATACCATTGAGTTAGAATTGGGTGCAAAATCGGTTAGACAAAAATAGAGACCAATTAATCCCAAGCTGGAACCTCTCATGATTAAGGAGCTGAATAAGTTAATAGAAAGCAATATTATTTTTCCTATTAAGCATACCTCTTGGGTTTCTAATCTAGTTCCTATTAGAAAGAAAAATGGAGAAATCGGATTATGTGTTGATTTTCATGATTTAAACAGGGCTTCATTGAAGGATAGACATCCTTTGCCTTCAATGGAGCAAATCTTGCAAGTTGTTTAAGGTTTAGAACACTTCTCATTGCTAGATGGTTTTTTTGGTTACAACCAAATATTAGTCAAAGAAGAAGACAGATTTAAAATAGCATTTACCACCAAATGGGGCACTGTGGCTTATCAAAAGATGCCATTTGGTTTATCAAAAGATGCCATTTGGTTTATCAAATGCTGGTGTAACTTTTCAAAAAGCAATGGATAAAGTTTTTCTGAATTTAATGTACAGGTTTGTGCTAGTTTATCTAGATGATATTACTATTTTTTCAAAGAATGCAACAAATCACTTTCAGCACTTAAAAGTAATATTCGAAAGATGCAGGGAGTATGGTATATCTTTGAATCCTAAGAAAAGTGTTTTTTCTATTCATGAATGTAAATTATTAGGATTTATTATGTCAAAGGAAGGAATTACCATAGAATCGAAAAGAGTAAGTGCAATTCTCGCTCTACCACTTCTAGCACATAAGAAGGGATTGCAAAGTTTCCTAGGAAGGATAAATTTTATAAGAAGATTTATTCCAAATGTTACTAAATTATTGATCCCATTAACAGCTATGCTTAAGAAAGGTATCATTTTCAGCTGGACTAAGGAAGGTAAACATAGTTTTGAATTGATAAAAGAAGCATTAGCAGCTGCTCCTACATTGTTAAATCCAGATTTCTCTAAGGACTTTATATTATATGCTTATGGTAACATTGATTCTTTCGCTGCTATGCTAGTACAACAGAATGATGAAGGTTCTAAATAGCCATTAGCATTTTTTAGCCAAGGGCTTAAAGATCATGAGTTACATTATTCTTTCATGGAAAAGCATGTTCTTGTTGTTATTAGAAGTTTGAAAAAATTCAGGCATATGCTTTCCAATAATAAGATCAAAATAATGGTAGCTCATTATTTTGTTAAAGATTTCTTTCTCAATAAAGATTTGAATATTAAAAGAGTAGGTTGGATTACTAAAGCCATGGAATATGATATTGAAATCAATGTAACCAAGCTGGTTAGAGGTAAGGGATTATGCGAACAGCTAGCTAGAAATGGAATTAATAATTTGAATAATGATAATGATGTTGTCCTGACCATGTTAGATAAGGAACAACTTGTTGTACATAATATTTAGACTGATTGGGTAGAAGATATGATAAGATTCTTGCAAACAGGACGCTGCCTTGAAGGTTTGGAGAGATCAAAAAGAAGGTATTACAGATTACAAGCTATTCCTTACTGTATAATGAATGGTATGTTGTTTTAAAAAGATCTACAAGGTGTATTGCTGAGATGTATAAAACTAGATCAGATTGAGCATATTTTGAATTAGTTTCATGAAGGACTAGCTAGAGGTCACTTCTCACCAAGAGCTATAGCTCTTAAGGTGATGAAGGCAGGCTACTATTGGCCAAGCGTATTCAAAGATGCACATCTTTGGGTAAGAAGATGCAAACAATGTGCAATTTTTGTAGCCAAAGAGAAGTTATCAGCGATTCCTTTGAAACCTATTCAAGTGGAAAAGCCATTCATAAAATGGGGTCTAGACTTCATTGGTGTCATTAACCCACCTTCAAGTGTAGGTCATAAATGGGTATTGATAGCCATAGATTATTTTACAAAATGGACTGAAGTAGTAGCCCTTAAAGATGCAAATGAGATTGTTGTTTTAAATTTTTACGAGGATTTAATTTGTAGATTTGGTGTACCAGATTCAATTATTTTAGATAATGCACTTGCTTTCACAGGAAATAAGATTGCTGAATGGGCTGTTAAGAATGGCGTGTATCTGAATACTTCATCAAATTATTACCCATAGGGTAATGGACAAGCTGAATCCACTAACAAAAATTTGATTATCATTATAAGGAGAACACTAGAAGGGAATCAACGTTCTTGGCACGAGAAGTTGAAATTAGCACTGTGAGCTGATTGAATAACTTCCAAAAGATCAACTGGTATATCTCCTTACACACTGGTTTACGGTAAAGAAGCTAGATTACCAGTTTCAGTTGAGTTTCCATCATTAGATTTTATGCATCAGTTAGATATGATTGATGAAGAACTAATGATGGTAAGGCTGGCCCAACTCAATGAACTAGAAGAGAAAAGAAAAGATGCTTTACGAAACATTGAGAATCATCAAGCTCAAATGAAGAAGACATTTGACAAAAAGGCATCTCCAAAAGATTTCCAATTGGGAGACTTAGTGCTAAAATGGGATGAATTGAAAAGTAGGCCTAGAAAGCATTCGAAATTTGATGCCATGTGGGCTAGTCCGTACATCATAACTGGAACCACGCAACATAATGCTTTCCATTTGTCTACACTTGAAGGAGAAGAGTTAAAAATCCCAATTAATGGGATTCACCTCAAGCGATGCTTTTGAGGTATTTTTTCAGATTATAATAAGTGCTTTGGCACAATAGAGTAGAGGTGTGATTTAATTTTAGATTTCAATAAGTGTTGTTCCAGCACATCTAGATTCAAGTTTTAGCATGTTAGTCGTTAGTAATAAAGCTGGAAACTACACCACATTATTATCAATCTACCATCAGCACATGAGATACATATCATGCAAAGCATGGAATGAATTCCAATGCTCTAAATCATACATGCCTCATGGGTTCATGGCAGGCTCATGATAACATGATGTAATTCCCAGCCATTCAGCCGTAAAGAAATCAGAAAGCATTCAAACATATTGCTGGCACAGGTCTTTTTGAAATATTTTTTAGGAAAAACATCAGGCATAAATTTTGGTTTTGATTATTGGTTGACTTGAATGAATATCTTACCCCATAGCAGCAAGATGATGTGTTATCCACCATCATACTAGATTGATATACCGCTGGGTTTAACATAAAATACTGGAAAAGGAGGAATGATCACTCCAAGACAGTCAGCATACCACCCTAGTACAATCATGAATAACACACCACATTGTTGTTATGACACAAGGTACACATTCAAGCTGATAGTTCAAGTTTTGTGGTAGTTTTTTCAATAAAATTTTAGTCAAATTTGAGAGGTGTCATAACAGCCAGTAGCTATCAATATTCACAACCACAATACAATTATTATCACAGAAAAGGAAACATAAAGGAAACAAATTTTTCCCTTTACTATGATACAATTGTATCCTGGTTATCAAAATGAACAGCTACAAGATCTTATGGCAGCTAACAGATTTGTTTGTAAAAGTTCAGTTTGTGGTTGTTTTCAGGAGTGATGTGTGTTTATTTCAGCAAGTGTGTTTTATTTTTTAGAGTTTCAATTTTTAATTTTTGAGAAGTTTCAGTTTTCTAAGTGCTGAAGATGACTCTATACATAATGGATTGACAAGACAACTGGTCTATTACTATTTAGCAGGCAAACAACCCTGAGAGGTTGCCAAAAATGTTACCAATTTAACATGCCTCTTAAATTGTTATGTTTTACGCTAAACTGATTATGTTTTATCTGCTAACTAAGTGTGTTTAGCTGCTGAGAAATGATAGTACAGAATTAAAAGAATGCAGTGAGCAAAGTATAGGAACCATACAAGTATTGAAATAATATTCAAAGCATTCAAAAAATATTTTTTACAAAGTGTTCATGTTTACACAGTACTTGAATACAATGCATTTAGATATTACTAGTGTTCTCAACTCCTAACATAAATATCTGAATTAAACACATTGTACAAACAGACAAGTACTAAAAAAGAGATAGAAAGGAATGGCATCCATTGCCTGAATGGAAAGTTGTTGCGTTCAACGTTGGAGGGTTGATCCCACATCTCCATCTGGGAGTAAAACCTGCAAAAAATGAGTAAAGAAATGGATCAGTTCATATGAACTGAGCAATGGAAAACTTTCCTATCATCTATACTTTGCTATTTATACAACATGGTTATCCAGATAACTATGCTAAAAGGCAAGAACAATCCGAAGAAGATAAAACCTATTTTTTACTAATGAGTTTGTTCCATGTGCAGATACAAGCATGAAGACTTGAGGCTATAGAAGGATCATGCGTAAGTTACATGCATGAAGGCTTTTGGTTGAGGTTGTTCGAGCAAAGACAAAAGATATTGAGGAGGCTGTCGAGGGGGCATACATAAGTTACAAGTATGGGACCTTCCGGTTAAGCCAATGTAGCTAATTGAAGACATTGAGAAGATCATGGAAGGGACACACGTACATTACAAGCGTGGAACCTTTTGGTTGAATCATGTAGCGGCAAAGGATGAGAGGAGACTGTCGAGGGGGCATACATAAATTCAGGTATAGGACCTTCTGGTCAAATTTTGGAGGATATGTATAGTTTCAAAGTCTGAAGTCAAAGGAATCACAAGTATTTTTTCAGCATGTATCAATAAAGTATAGGTACAATCAGTCATAAGGTCGATCAGAATTACCTATCAGTGCCAAATCAATAGGAAAGGAAAAGAAATCTACTACAGAAAAATATAATGCAGATAAAAAAGAGTATTAGCATTCATGATACATTTTCTTTTTTAATACATGACATATCAGACTGCTATGAGAAAAATATAGAAGATCCAGGGTGTCATTGACTTAGTGCAGGGGCCAGATGGAACTTTGAAATTAAATGCCATTACAAGTGACATAATGACTACAGCTTCCAAGGTCCAAGACTTGCAGATGTTTACCAATAACCCATCTTCGAAGGGAAGCTTACCAGTTTCATGGCCCTCTGCATAAGAGTTTGTAATAAGCCAAGCTGTGCGAGGTGAAGCAACCATTCCTATGATGGAAACTATGTCAACTCAGAATGAAGAAATTATAAAGGATGTGCCCCTAAAAGAATCTTCTGTTGGATTGGAATTCTTACCTTCTTTGAAGGCAACTCCAAGGGCACAAGGTGGTAGTGATACTCACATACAAAGCCTCCCAGCTGATGGAAGCATTTCATCTATGTGGGATGATTTATTTAGACAGAATTCTGGAGGGAGTTTCCAACAAGGATCATTGAGTAATACAAAAGGGGGAAAAGTTCTAAGTATGACTACAGATAAAAAATTCTCACTCAGCACAATTGACTCATCAAAAAGGTCTGAGAACCATGAGTTCTATTCATACACCCTTTACTAAAAGGTGTCATAATGTGACAAGCACATCTGATACTAGTGATGAATTAAGTTCAATTCATTTCAGAATCTTTCTAGCAAAGGTCCACAGAGGGAATTTCAGAAAGCTATTTACAATTTAGAAATCATTTGCAAGAGGAAAAACATTATCATTTAGATTTGAAGGAGATTGAGGAGCATATGAACTTGCAAGATGCTAACAACCATGTCACTTCTAGAACCTCAAGTGTGGTTGATCTGGCTAATGACAGAGAATCTAGTTATTATCCTATAGACGAAGAGCTTTATGGGGAGAAAATAATTCTCCACAGCTCTTTAGCTATTACAAATTCTTCAAATGGTTCTGAGTCTTCACACTTGCATTCAAGTGATTGTGGTTCACCCCCTGAGAGCATTGCAAATATTTCACGTAAAGAAATACTTATTAAAGGTGAGAATTCAAGAACTACAGTGAAGGAAACATATAAAGAAGACACAGTTTGATTCAAATTGCCATCAACTTTTGGATATTCTAAATTATGTGAGGAGCAGCTCAACTGAAACAAATTATCAAGTTATATTTTATTTGAAAGAAAGATCAGAATGGGATAAAGTGTATCAATAGGTTGAATTTCACGTAAGAATCTGATCACAAAGGATCACTTATATCTGAAGGTATCTTTGAGCAAGAAGGATAACTATAAAGATTAGATGATTTATATGTTCATACAAGTCTAAAAATAAAGTTCAGATGAAGCTTTATATTTAAGGTACATGTCAGAAGATTACCACAATGATATGAAACTAGAGTTTGAATTTAAAAAAAAAATCAAGTCTAGAAACAGTAAAAAATACTGTTGTATGGAGCATGTTTTTTGGTAACAGCAGAAAGTAGACCCAACAAAGGCTCATACTAGTGAATATGGCATCCAAAGATAACTCCAAGAGGAAAATTTGCAAGCTCATGAAGCTGTCCAAACTCATAAAATGGTGTCTCACAAACATTCAGATCATAGGTTCAAAGCAAATCCGTGTCACAGCAACCATGAGGAAACCTGCAATAAAATATGGTGAGCTCACACCAAAATATGGTACAGCATGTGCCCAAATACACAGATCAGAACTCGCAGCCAGAGTAGCAAATACGTGGCATCTCAATCACCATTGGACAAGAAAATCTGCAGTTCAAGACCCATATGGAGGAAAAACAACCGCAGCCATAGCTCACAATAATGGAGTTGTTTTACATAGAAAATCTGCATGATAGATGCCCAAACATCAAGAACAATGCTCATGACAAAATAAAAAATACAACAGAGACCAGTCATGCAGCTAGGGTTTGATGAAAACCCTTCATTCTTCCCCACACAAAGAGCAAATAAAATACAAAAAAATGCCTTTTACAAATGCTTTGGACGTATTTCATATTTCGCCTTTGCTATTTTTAATAGGATTTCGGGTCCAAGCTTAGACATTTGTTAACTCCATCTTTATCTTGTATAAATTATTATATGCATTATGCCCATGTCATTTATTCAATGCATATAATAGATTTATTAACAAATGAAGATTAGTAAAATATATACTATAAATATTACATATATTAAATAAATTATGACTAAATATTTATCTAATATATATAATACTTATAATATATGTTGAATATCCCCTTTGTTATATTTAATTAATACTAACGTGTTTTAAATTTTATATATATATATATATATATATATATATATATATATATATATATATATATATATAAACATGTCAATATTAATTAAATATAATTAAAAAGAACTTTTTGTAAAATTAATAAATTAAAAGGCTATAATTATAAGGCCTTTAATTTTATTAATTAATTAAAGGGAATTAAATAGAAGTTTTAAATGTTTAAATGCCTAAATGCAAGGAGAGAAAATGGGAATGCTATTTTAGGAACAGGGGGACATTCAGTTAACAGGGGGTACTCATTGAGGCTATGTTCAGTTCCAATTCCACATGGAGGTTTGTGAGTCATTTGATGATTTTTTAGCATCCTATGAGGTAGTTGAGATCAGTTATGCATGCAGTTCAGATTCAGGGCTTATTTAATGCATATATTGCATAATTTGGAGCATTTTCACATGCTATTTTTGAGGGTTATTCAGTATATTCGAGTTTGAGCTTTTTGTGCATGTTTTTGGAGAGTTAGAGGCAGTTTTGAGTTATCCATCAATTGGGCAGGTGGTTGAGTGTAGTTTTCAGAGGCTCCTTCATTGTTTTCATGATTTTTTGGTGATTTTTCCTAGGCATGATTTTGGGATCCGAGTTAGGGTTGTTTTTCTATATATTGTATTTTCACCTCATTATGGGGACATTCTTTCGAATTCAAATTTTTTGCAGATTACAGATTTTGAGTTGATTGTAAGGGAACTTGTGATAGAGATTTTTTCAGCATTGATTATAGAGATACAGCGGTTCCTTATCATAGATTCTTGTGCAAGTTTGTGAATTCCTTACTTTAATGTTGTGTTCACCTTCATTATAGTTACATTCCTAGTTGCAGATTTGAATCGTGATACATGTGATTGCAGGTCTATGTTTGTGATTATTGTTTTCTTGCAGAAAATTGGTGAGACTTAGGTATCCCTTTCAAAGCAGGAGATCCCAATCCTTACATAGAAACACTTTTGTGATTACGTGATTGTCTGATATTGTGAATCAATTATCTTTTTCATAGTTTGTGCTAAAGTAATCAAAATTACATTAATAACCATTGGTGTATCACCTCACTTAGATTAGTTTTAATCATTCATTCTTTCATTTCTTACCCTTATCTCGAGTACAATTTAGGATTAGGTGATCACAACTTAGGAATCGGCCTAGCTTTCAGAGATTCTTTTCTCATTTTAGGACAACCCACCACTCAAGAGATTTTTCGTTGTTTCACAGGATAGCTTGATTCTACATCTCGCTAAAGGCACAAATCCTGATTGACAATAATACTTTCAAAAGAGGAAACCTTCTAGAGACAAAAATCTAGGGAGAAATGGTTGGATGAGGGAGATCGTAATAAAAATTTTCTTCATTACTCAACCATTTACAATAGATCTTGTTCTAGAATCACCAATATCACTAATACACTTGGTTCATACACAGAAAATCCATAAGAAATAGCAGATATGTTAGTCTCCCATTTTAAAAATTTACTCAACAATCATGAAGGATCAAATAGGGAGGCCTAGTCCAATCTTCTCAAATTCATTCCGAAACTCATTACACCTGAAGATAATAAAAATCTCAATAGATCAATCACCCTTGAAGAAGTTTGATATGTAGTTTTTAATATAGACCCTGACAAGTTGCCAGGGCTTGATGGTTTTCAGGCCTTTTTCTTCCAAAAATGTTGGGATATTTTAGGGATAGACTTATGGAAAGCCATTGAAGCATCGTGAAATGGTGGATCGTTGTTGGTAGAAATTAATTACTCTTTCATTACCTTGATTCCTAAGAAGGATGGGCCAAAACATCTTGGTGACTTTCACCCAATAGCTCTATGTAATACAATTTACAAAATTTTCTGAAAAATCAAGGCTAACAGACTCAAGGAATACTTGCCAAAACTGATCTCAAAAGAACAAATAGGTTTTGTCCTAGGGAGATCTATTTTGGATGGCATTCTTATTATTCAGGAAACTATTCAGTCAACAACCAAAGACAAGGAACCATGCATGCTGATGAAACTAGATATACATAAGGCTTATGACATGGTTGATTGGTGTTTTCTTTGCAAAGTTTTAGAAGCATTCGGCTTCTCTCATCAGTGGATTAACTTAATCTTAAAGTTTATCTCCATGCCTAAAATTTATGTTCTCATCAATAGGACCCCTAAAGGCTTTTTCGAGATCTCTAGGGGTATTAGACAAGGAGACCTCTATCGCCTTCCCTCTTCATCATAATGGCTGAAGCTTTTGGGAGGGCAATTTTGGATGCATATTTGAATCGAAGGATCTTGGGTATCACTATAACTACAAATTTTCCTAACATTACTCATCAATAGTATGCAGATGACATCATTTAACTGGGTAAGAGCTCAGTCCAAGAGGCTTTGGGTTATAAAAGTATTTTGCAGACCTATATGGATGCTTCAGGACAGAAGGTGAACAAAGAGAAATCTGAGATATTCTTTCTGAATACCAGTCCAAAGATGGAAAGTTTGATCTGTAGGATCATGGGATTTAAAAAGGGTGTGTTTCCATGCAAATATCTAGGTATCTCCCTAGAGAAAGGTTCAAAATACAACAAAATTTGGATGGACACAATTGAAAAGGTAGATAAATGGATTGGGAGTTAGAAAAACAAATGGCTCTCTGAGGCAAGTAAAATTACAAAGATCAGATCAGTCCTCTTGATGCAGGAGCATCCAGAGGTATAAGGGCAATCTTGTGTCACCCAAAAAAAAAAATGTACTTAGACTTAGTTTCTATTTTATGTCTTTACGTTTTTGGATACCCATTTGGCTCAAATAAAGGTTCCAACTCTCATAGTTCAACTATCAGTGCATTTGAAAATCCCAAAAAAAATAGGAGCATGCAATTTGACCATCATTTTGGTGACCTAGAAGGTGCGACTTCGCCAGATGAATGTAATTGAGATTTAGAGCATTCCAGAAAAAGAATCAGGTCAAAAGGACCCACGGTTTGAAAGTTATTGCAGTTTTTCGGGTTTTGGAGACCTCCTAAGAATGCTTCAAAGTCCGGTTTGGGGCATTAAATGACCTTGAAAAGGGTCAAAAAATGGGGGATGAGCGAAGCTTGTCCATAGGGCTATAGAGCGCTTCGAGAGCTTTTCGAAAATGTAAACGGTTCGTCAATCGGAGCTACGGTTCAAAAGTTATGCCTCCCGAAAGTTCGGCTACCGTTTCTGGATTCTTCTAGATTTGCACCGACTTCTAACGCAGCTTCTGGAACCTTCTATTTTGTCAGTGGATGCCTACTAGCACTTTCTAGAATGTACTCCCAGTCCTTAACCCTTCGGGGTCTATTTAAGGAGATTTTGGCATTGTAAAAGGCAGTTCGAATAGGAGCTTGAGAGGAGGTGCTAAAAGGAGAAATATTCTCCAAATTTATGCTATTGTAAGCCCGCAGGGCATGTTTTGAGTTTATTTTCTCTGCACTGTTTGTACCAGCTTATTTTCTCAGTTAATATAATTTCCCCTTTCTATTGTGTCTATTCTGGTTGTTGGGTCCTGTCCCCATCACCTCTCAGCCATCCCAATCTTCCCTATGGCTTGTTTACCTCTTTCTAATTGGATGTCTTCAATATCCGAATCCAAACTTAGAAATTTTGTATGGAAGGATAAGGGTGATCCCACAATAATGGGTTCCACTTTTTGACCAATTTTGACACTAAAATCAATATTTTTGCAACAAACGTCTCGTTCAAGTGACTATATCCCCAAAACTATAAATAATTTCAAGATGACATAAACTAGTGATTTTGAATACTTTGTTCCTACTTTGTAACTCTATTTTTTAATCTAAAAAAAAAATTATTTATGTCAATTTTTTTTATCTCCTCTGAAAAGTGGTACACAATAAAATTCAATATTTTAAAGAGTGACAATCTGTTTGACACACAACTTTTTTTCTAGAAATGATAATGAAGTAATTCTTTTGGCGTTGGATTTGTAACATCAATATCCAGTGTCTGCATTTGGTTTGATTTATTTTTGTTGAATATTGTATAGTTTATGAAGTTTTGAAGTGACATGAACTGTAATTCAGACATACGTTCCGTTTGACACAGATAATTTGAAGTCAATTTATCATAAACCATTTTATTTTATTTTTGAATAGAAAGGTATCCCAATAAGCCAGTGCCTCCATATTTTTCAAAAAAATTTTGACCTAATTTACTAATTTTCCTGAGGTGTCAAAGTCAGTTGATATTCAATCGGTAATGAACCTATAATGAGTTAAACTCATATTTGAAAGTCTTAATGATTAAATTATGTATTAAAATTATAGTCGTTGGAAAGCTTGCTCCGAGCAGCACATTTTGACATTTTTTATTTTATAGTAGGAGATCTTTCTCCTACAATTATGGCAGTCAAAAGAGCAAAAAAAAAAAGAAAAGAAAAAAAGGTTGAATTTTTTGTGATTTTGCATGTTCGCGCGAACATGGCATTCGCGCGAACACGTTTACCATGTTCGCGCGAACATGCAAATCATGTTTGTGCGAACATATTTATCACATATGTTTGCGCGAACATATTTTTTTCATTTTTGTTCGTCCCACTAAAGTGGAACCCATTATTGTGGGTTCACCCAAAGGAGAGGATAAGAAACTTGCCCTTATAAAATGGGATAATATATGTAAATCAAAAGAATATGGGGGCCTAGGAATTAAAAAGCCCCAATGGAAAAATGAGGCCTTGGGAGAAAAACTAATTTGGAGGTTATATAAGGAATCTAATAAAAAAAGGGCTAAAGTCATATATAACAAATATCTTAATCCGACAGACCCGAAATATTTGTTTAGAATGGATAGACTCCCTAAAGAATCGAAATGTTGGAACTTTTTGACTAGATGTCGAAATCTTATAAGTAAATTTTTAACTTGGGATGTAGGGTCAGGTGACAAAGCTCTATTTTGGGAAGACTCATGGGACAGACTTCCCCCGATTGAGTCCTCCCCTAGTAATGATATCCTTAAGCAAAGGTTGACCTCGTTGTGGGGTAATATAGTAAAGGACTATAAAATTAAAGAGGTTTTGGATGGGGTCCTAAAATGGAAGTGGCATTCGTTGGATAATTTAGAAGTTGATTTAGACTTAGTAAAGGCCTATGAGAAGATTATTTCTAGTAGAAATATCAAACAATCTGCAAAGTCGGACAACCTTATCTGGGTTGGATCAAAGGATGGCTCATATAGTGTGAAACAAGGATATAAGACTATCATTCAATCTCAGAGATGGACTAAGATTGAAATCCCACTTAATCTGTGTTGGGATGCAGCATGTCTTCCTAAGGCCAGCTTCTTGTTATGGCTAGTTCTACAAAATAGGGTTCTGACTGTGGATAGATTATTAAGATTTGGTATTATAGGCCCTCATTGGTGTGTTTTATGTAAGCAAAGCGATGAAAATGTAGATCATTTATTCCTCAATAGTCCTTATGTGCTCAACTGCTAGGAATGGTTCAAGGCTCATCTTGGCTAGGTTACCCCTTTGTAGAACTCCGTCAAAGGGCTTCTTGGCTCATGGCCTACGAACTTGATTCGTGGGGTATATAATAAGCTCTAGAATATATGCCCCTCAATTGTGGTTTGGGAATTATGGAAGGAGAGAAATTGCCACATCTTTCAAGAAAAAGCACTGAACATAGAGAGGTTTTTATTAAAATTAGAAGCATCTATAGTGGAAGTGCTAAATGCTCATCTCAAGAAATCATCTAAAGAAGAAGGCTCATTCTCAATGTGGAATGGGCTTATGAAGAAGAATTGGCCCACTATTATCAACCCTCCATTGGTTTACTCTTCTCACAATAAGGAGGCAAGAGCTAATTGCGAGTGCCCCCTGCCCCCGCCCACCACCCCCCCCCCCCCCCCCCTCCCCTCAAGGATGGCATAAGTTGAACTTTGATGGTGCAGCCCAGGGCAATCCAGGTATAGCTGGAATTGGTTGCATAATCAACGATGATCGTGAAAAATGAATAGAAAAGTTAGCTTCGTCGCTGCCTCCTTCTTCTAACAACATAGCTGAATTAGAAGCTCTAGAGAGAGGATTACAACTCTATGATAAACTAGGCTTACCCAAGATCATCGTTGAAGGTGATCCTCAGATTTTCCTTAATACAATTAGAAAGAAAAAGACTCTGAATTGGGTTCTAAATTCAAAGCTTCAAGAAGTCCTCATGCTATTAGACAAATTCGAGGAAATTCATATTACTCACATTTTTAGAGAAGGGAATATGAAAGATGATGGGTTAGCTAACAAGGGTGCGGATGGGGTTTCAATATTAACATATAATTTGTAATATATAAATTAGAACCTCCCCTTCAATACTTAGCCATCCTAGCAGCTGAAGACCTGTTGAGTTTTATTACAATCAGGAATGGTTATAATAAAATAGAATCATAAGGATTTTAATTAATTTGGCACCTCATTTGCATTATCCCTTTACAGTCTTATCTAAATGGATCTGTTTAATCATTTCATAAATTTTTACCTCGGGATTTGTAAAAAACACATCATTAGGAGGCACTTGAAGGATCCCACTATTGGTAATCATATTCAAAACATTCAAGATATCATGCTATTCGAGTACAATGAGGTAAGAGATCCTTATATGTGAGGTTTCATTAAAAGGTGGTATGTGTCAAATCCATCATGATGGAAGTAAATCATCTACTGCATTTACAAAGGATAGAAGATGAGGGCAATAGTTATAGAGACGCAGTTGGATTTAAGTTAGCGAATTTTCTGGTGGAGTCATTTCAACAAAAGCATTTGATATTGCTATCCTTGGGCATGCTAATCTCAGCTTGGATGGAGACAAATATCCATGTTTTTCACTCAACTGAAAACAAGACAATGGCTTTTCTAGGGCAGATCAAACTCGAGAGATGGAATCGTCTTCTATGAGCTACAGATGATATGACACGCTTTGTGGTGATAAGATCCATAGGCAAAGGTGTCTTCGACTATAATGCCACCTAGAGAACCAACATCACCATAATTGGCTCCTTCATAGGGGTAATGATAAGGGAAAAGATTTAGAAAGAAGATATAGTGAGGCTCTATTTTGATCTATTTAACCATGTTTGGAGGAAAGGAATTGAGAAGGTGGTGCGTAGCATTGATGATAAATACAAAATCCCACTACTCGAAAGGTATATGGGATTACTACTGGGTTCTGCAAAGCTAGAGACAGTCCCTCATTGGCAATCCCTCATTATTAGGGAAAGCATGGCCTTCTATAGGGAATGGTCATGGATGGAGGCTAGTGTAAACTTTCTTTTATGATGGAGAAGGATAGTTGTAGAAGGAAATAACAAGTGGGTCACAAACTATCTTAAAATATTCAATGTTTATGTGCAGCTGAGAGTGATCTTTGATGACCTCAGTGATCTAGAATTCGGCATCGTTAACTCGAAAAAAGATGAGTAGAAACAAGGTCTCATTCAAACTACCCCCCTATCTTGTTGTGGATGAATCTAATGACATTCCAAAGGTGATCATGGTTTCATGGAAGAAGCAGGAAAGGAACCGAGTTGAGGAGAACTGAATATTAAATTAGGGTTTAAACTATATTTACCTTAAGAATACGGTATGTAAGCCCTTGGATTTTTGTTTTGAGCCCAAAATTTTGTAATATTAGATAGGGAAAGGAATATAGTATACTAAATCACTTATTCTTACATAGATATATTACAGACAATTCTAGTTGTTGACTGTCTCAACCCGTTATGGGGTTTTTCGCAAGTAGTATCTGATCTATCTATAGAATGCTTAAATGTAATTAAAGGAAGACGAAGATGGTTTTATATAATAATATTATATATGGAATAGTGTGAATTGTCATATGTACAAATGTTGTAGTGGATGGTTTCCTGAAACCACTATACACCTTTTGTTCTTTCAAGCTTCTTTTGGGACCTGTGCCATCAATTTATTGTAGCCTTGAATATATTTAATGTTTGGCCTGATTAAGTAGGAATTATGATTATTCAATGGTAAGTTGCTCTGTAGCTAAAAGGATTTTGCGTTTAGTATGGTAATCGGATACAAATACAAATTTGAATCCATATAGAATTGAATGGGGAAACGTTTGTTTCATATTTTGTATTTTACTTCTGTAATCTAATACCAGGATCAAGATTGTGTTTGGAATTAACATTTTGAAGGTTTTAAGACTTAATAGAATTTTATTAAAATGTTAAATTCTATTGATATGGTGATTTATTTTGGTATGTTTCCTTACAGAGGCAATATTGATATATTCAATTTTCTAATATGTCTTTGGCATATGCATATCTGAAGCTGTCTCAGATCTGGTTATGTTAATTTTATTAGGATATATTTAAAAGTTTGTTTCTATTCCTTCACTCAAGATTCGATTAGCATAAGTATGTTTCATCTCCATGCTTGGTTTGGAATATATTTAGATGCAATAACTCGGATCCCAAAACCAAGACCTATTATAGAATGGGTCTAACCAGCCAGGTAAAGGATTTCAAAGCTTTGGCAGTACTCTATTTTAGAACGCTTAGGGGGAATCCTTTTGAAGCATTCCAAAGATGGGTCTTTATTTGATGCCTTATTTATTTCTTTTCATTTTTAGGTTGGCCCATTTCTGTAGCCTCTAGAGTCATTGCCATGTTTTTTAGGATCCCTGAAAGATTAGTTTTATGTCACTTCTAATTTTTTAGATTATTGTTAATTTGTGTTTCGAGTTGGATTTTGAAATCATTATTATTATCTTTGGATGGATTGGTATTCCCCTGCGGTTACATTATTGGTTGGTATCACTGTAATTTTATTATGGAATGTTGAAGAAAGGAGCTTCTTGGAGGGTTGGCCTGACCAGATCTATCCTATTTCTTTGGTTATATCTTTATCCTTTCCCTCAGTTGGAATATGCACATTCTTATATATGCTCTCGGTTTGAATATACAGAGGAATGGTAATGTTTGAAGGCATCCACCATAGATTTATAGGTGGTATGCAAGTTAAGATGATTTTGAGCTTAAATGATTTGGTGTAGGAGAGTATGGTTTAAGTTTAAATCATCTTTGGGTCAGTTATCAAAATTCTCTAATTATTGATTTTCTAACATAGTATGTGGTCATGCCAGATGTTTTGGTCTTCCTTATGTCATTGATAAGTGTAGTATGGATACAATAGTAATAGTTCTAATATCATTACTTAATTTGGCAACTTTAGGTGACAATTTAAGCATTTTGGTTCCTTTGAGACTTTTCTATTTATGTCAGTTTTCGATCCAATTTTAGCAATTATTTGTTAGGAATGTTTTTAGAGATTTTTATCTATTTGTACTCTAACCTCCTGTGGTGTTTAGCTAGCTGGATAGCTTCTTTTTTTGGTAGATCTATATTGTTATAGGTTGTAGTCAAGTCTGGTACTCTTTTATATAGCAGCATCTCTATGGAGACTAGATGAAATATATTGTCAGAGGTGTACCCTAGCATTGATCACAATGTAATTATTATAAACTAGTAATTAGGTCATTGGGGTATGCCCCTTTTGTGATATGTAATGATATAGGACTTCTATCCTTGATTAGACTGGAGGTTTTCTTCTTTGTTCTTTCCTACTAGTGCCCACTTGAACGAAGAAAGCTTTTGTTACTCTTTGTTATTAATAAAATTTATCATTGCCTTGGCCATTTACCAATCAAAAAAAAAAAAAAAAACATATTCATATTAAAGAGAAGAAAGTTTATTTGTTCATGTGGTGAGTTGTGGGGTCTTACATATAGTTGCTTACAATTCAGAACAATGACAAGGGAGATGTTATAGGTACTTATCTCACTTAAAATTGAATGATTTACATTTATAGACACTAAGGGTTGTACATGTGGTCGAAGATAATTGGGTGGAGGTTGATTTTAGGGAAAGGAGGGCATGGGAATCCAATCTTGTGGGTAGTAAGTCCAATGATAAGCTACTCTATTTGGTTTAGTCCACATACTTGCTTATATAAGCATTTTGCATGTGAGATTCAAGAGGATATTGGATCCTTAGGCCTCTTTGATGTAGGGTCATCTGAAGTTGTATCTTTGTATCCTTAGGACGTTTCAATTTCAATGTGAGGGCTTAATTCAATCTAGTAGGTTAAATATAGTTAATTTTATAGTTAATTATAGTTTGATTAAATATATAACTAATTAAGATGTATTTCATTAAATATTATAGTTAATTAAGACATTAAATATAGTTAATTATACTTAGATTAAATACAGGTAATTATAGTTAATTAAGACAATTTAAGATCAATATAGTTAATTATAATAAATTAAGATCAATAGTCAACATATGTACATATAAAATTGTGAACTTATTGAAAACATGTACATGTCTCCATGAACAAATATACATACATCTATGTTCAAAATAAAAAATACATTTTAATGATCTACATTCTTATATGTATAATTTAGGATCTGGACCCTTAAGACATGTTATTTAATTACATTTAGATTAAGACATTAAGATGAATTTGACATATACATAAACATGAATATTGAAAACATACATACATCTACATTTAACATGAACATATATACATATATCTATGAAATAAAATATGTATATTTTAATCTTCATTCTTATATATAATTTAGGATCTCCCCTTAAGATGTATGTCATTAAATATAGTTAATTACATAGTTTAGATTAAGGCATAAAGATGAGTAACATATACATGAACATGAATAAGGCATTAAGATGAATAACATATACAGAAACATAAATAAAACATATATGTAAACATAAAAGATTAAAATGTATTAAAAAATCAATAACATTACATTAACATTAATAAATTTATATGGATATGGAAAATATTTTTCTAAATTTTGTTTTCTACACTATTGTTTTTTTACTACTTTTAAAATATTTTTCTAATGTTTTGTAATTTTCAAGACTAAATTTTTTCTAATATTTTTTAATGTTTAAATCCTAATTTATTTTCTCATAGTTTTCTAATATTAAATTCTAAACTATTTTTTAAAATATATATTTTCTAATGTTTTCCTAGTATTTAAATGTAATGCTTTTTCTAATTTTTTTCTAATGTCTAAATTTCTTTTCTAATGTTATATTATTATAAAATTTCTAATGTTTTTTTTTTATGTTTTTCTAAACTTTATATTATTATAAA
Source organism: Cupressus sempervirens (assembly GCA_028749045.1). Lineage (NCBI taxonomy): Eukaryota > Viridiplantae > Streptophyta > Pinopsida > Cupressales > Cupressaceae > Cupressus > Cupressus sempervirens. The sequence continues at coordinate 163,490,302 of CM053783.1, forward strand.
TTTTCTAATGTTTTTCTAATATTAAATTTCTAATGTTTTTACTAATGTTTTTCTAAATTTGTTATCTAAAATTTATATTATTATAAATTTTCTAATGTTTTTCTAATGTTTTTTCTAAATTTTTTTCCTATATTTTATATTATTATAAATTTTCTAATGTTTTTTCTAATATATTTCTAAATTTTTTTTCTAAAATTTATATTATTATAAAATTTCTAATGTTTTTCTAATGGATTTTCTATTAAAAAAAATTTAAAATTTTATATTAAATTACATATTTTCTAATGTTTTTCTAATATTTTTTCTAATGTTTTCTAATTTTTTTTTTAATGTGTTTTATAAATTTTTTCTAATTTTTTAAAAAAAAAATTCTAATATTTTTTATATAATATTTTTCTTATGTTTTCTAAATTAATATAATTAAGTTTAACATAAATAAACAATAACAATATTAAATTAACATTAAAATATGCTTTGAAAAGATTAAAAATGTAAAAAAAAATTAAAATATGCTTTTAAAATATTAAAAAATGCTTTAAAAACATTAAAAATGTAAAAAAATTTAAAATAATAATATATAGACATACATGAAGACGAGAATCTCAAAAAAAATGACAAGGCAACACTGACGAATAGCAAACATGCTCCAACCCTTGATTCAATAGTAAACGTCGTAAAAATGAACAAAACAAGTGAAAAAATGGCATTTTAACGCATCGAAAGTCAAATATTATATGTTCATGATGAACATATAAATTATGTATGTTCCCTATGAACACCCATAATTATTTAATAATATGTTCACAGTGAACATACATAATTTATATGTTTGCTTTGAACATATTATGTATGTTTGCACGAACAAATGTTATATGCGATTCCATATTTTGCAATTTTTTTCCCTTTTTTGTTTGTCCCACTAAATTGGAACCCATTATTGTGGGTTCACCTCGCTTTATGAGAGATTGCATTTCATTATGTACATGGGTACCTAACATGGCCTATTAGCGAGGACCCGTTATACATTTCATCCTAGTTTTTGTGAACTTAAGTGCATTTCCCTAAGTTGCACTTAAGGGGGGGTGTTGGTGTAAATAATTATTCACTATTTACACTTCCTTAAGTTTACTTAGGTCAATGCATTATTTTAATATTTATTTATTAGTCACCTAGGAGTATGTGCACTCTTGTGAGTTGTCATGTTGACAACATAAGAGTTCACACCTCATTTATGCACATGGTGTCTACAACATAGGAGTTAGCATATTATTTGAGCACATGGTGTCTACAACATCTCCACATGTGGGACACCTTTTCATTCTTATCCTCTCATTGTTGCACGTACATTCATGCAAAATGGAGGGTGTGTGCTTAGTTTTCAAGCTTATCTCCTAGCACCTTTTAGAAACATTCTAGATGCATCTTAGAGGCCTTTATATATAGGCACTCTTAGTGTATATGTATAGAGCAATGTATTAGGACATGCTTTGATATATTGATCATACTTTTTTGGTCTCCAGTAGTGCTTATGTTCGAGTTCTTTGATCTCGGGTGAATTTTTCCCTAAGGAAAATTCTTACAATAATGCCTTCACATACTAAGGTTACATCTATACAGATAAAGACTCCTATCATAGTCAAGTTCATACAAAGGCAATAATATATAATTAAAGTTTAAATAAAATGATCATATAAGATTCAAATAATTTATATGTGCCACAGCTTGGATAAAATTATCGATTCAAAGAGGAAAATTATTGGGCTCACATATGTGTTTGATTTAGTATAACACGTGTACAAACTAACAACTACTTTATAAACAAAACTATAAAATTACAAAGATTTGTTGAAGTGGCTTCCACTCATAAGTGTCATCTAAAACTATTGAAACATACTCAAGTTGTGGCAAGAGTATTAGAAATAGTTTATAGTGACATGTTTTTATGAGAAATTGTCAAATTAATGATAAGTGTCATGCAGAAGATTATCATCATGAACCTCTATTGCACAAGGATCCTCCTCTTCAAAGGGACAAGTACAATGCAATATTAATGAAAAATATTCCACATAGCCAAGATCAAAGATAAAATCTATATTGGAATTATGCAGAAGATAAAAACTGTGATTTTTGTATCAATGTGGCAATAATATCAGGGAAATATTTTCTTTTCATATCTCAATATTGACATTCAATGATTTGGGGTGACATTTGTGATTCAATCCTTCCTTGACTACATGATAAATTAGTAATGAGATGACTAGAAAATGTATCTCATGGGTACCATGGGCTACAAAAGTTGTATGTAAGAGATGGTGAATTTTAAAGCTCAAAGTATACTCGATTCAAAGATTAAGAACACTAGTGTAGAAATTTGTTTTTCCTAATAAATGAATAAGTGAGAATTTTACATTGTGGGGGGTTGGATAATTACCTTAACCAATGTTCAATTCCCATGGGAGGCATTTTTTTGTAAAGAAACTTCACTAGAAAAATTTCAAGGATGTTTTTGAAGTATTAGATAGTAGCCAAAAGCAAGGGATGACCCTAGAGTACAAATCCATGTTACTCAATACTTGTTGCACTTTCTTTCTTACCAATCCTCCTTGGGTATTATCCATCTACCCTTCTCACACCATAGATGATGTGATCATGTTCTTAAGTGCACAATTAACAACCTATTTTTACCTTTCATGTCCACCTATAGGTAATCTTTAACTTCATGACATGGGGTTGAACTCTTTCACATAGTGGCTCTTTTTCTTCCCCATATGTTTTATCCACATGGAAGTGTTAATTTTTTTAGCACAAGTCTTTTTATCTCTTCATTGGTGTTGGGACATTCTAGTATGTCAATGTCCCACTTAATTAGTGATTTTTCATTATGTTTAACATCCTTTTTTTATTTCTTTAGTCTAAGCCCTCTTCAATCACAAACTTGGTCCAATGTTGTGTGTTCATATTTTCAACCTTGTTTAAATAGCTTAACCTATGAATAATCACAAAATTTTATAGTAGGAACATCTTTGTTTTAGCTAAGAGGATCTCATATGGTATTGTTAATTTGACTTTAAGGTTAGTAGTGATTAGGCTCTTTTGCATTCTTTCTATTTTCTTCCATTTGTGGCTGAATATGTTGCTCCTCTAAACCTCACACTCATAAAGATGAAGGAGTGACCAAAAACCCAAAAAGAATCTTTTTCGGTTTCCAATCCCAAAGATCTTCCTGTCTACCCTGGTTTTGCAGTAAAAAGGAAGACCTATAACCCCCTTGTATTCACTTAGGTCTACAAGTTTCCTATTTGATTTTGTTGTTATCTAGTCTATGTCAAGGTATTTATCTTCTTTCACAATCTCAAGAATATTTCATTCAAAGTGGAAGTCAACTTCTTGTTGTTTCTTTTCCAAAGGGAAGATCATAATTTTAACCTTACCAGTGTTCACCTACATCCCAACTTCTTGACAAAGCCTCTCCAAAGTTATCAAGTGTTCTCTAAGGTCCTTGGCTATTTGTGCAATTAGAATAAGATCATCTACATATAAAATTCTTCCGACTGCTCAACATATAAGCCAAATAGAGTGGGTGTTTTATTTTGGTTCTAGCTCTAACATGCTTATAGAGCCTATCAACAATCACTCTAATCTCATTTGGAACTTTAAGTTCTTCCATTTGTTTCCTCTAGGAATTGTGTCGAAAGCTTTTTTGAAATCAACGAAACAACATAAAGCCTCTTTGCCTTGGATGTTCCAAACTTTCTCAATAAGGTGTCTAAGAGTGATGCAATATTGGTCAATAGTAGAGTATTTTGGTCTAAACCCATCCTACCATTTTTCTTTCTTCTCTTCTTTTTAGCCCAACTACTGATTTGGTTTATCATGCCCCCAAATAATTCACAAAGGAGTTGATTTACCATAATCGTGTGGTAGTTAAAGGGATTATTGAGATCTCTACTCTTGTGGAGAGGTATAACCACACTAGTGGTCCAACTTGTCGGAAAGCCACTTGATTTACTTTGTTGAATATATTTTGACGTGGGAAGTAAAATGTTCTATACACCACTTCAAAATTTCAGCTTAAAGGAATAAAATAATAGTAAAGTTAAAAATGAAAAAAAAAAAAAAAAAACTAATCTATAAATATATAATAATATAAAAAAAAAAAAAATCATAGACAAGTGAAAACGAAATCCTAGAAAACACACCCACATATACATATTAAATAATTAAGAGTTTAGGCAAGAGCCTACAACACAATGATAACTGGTGAGCCTTTCATTAGGAGGTCTTAGGTTTGAATCTAGAAAATTAACAAATAAAAATAATTAATTAAAACAAATAATAATACCTAATGTAAACTTCAATCCATTATAGATCCAAAAAAATTAAGATTTTTATTTTTTATTTTAAACATCTTATTTATTAAATAGATTTATTTAATTTTAAATATTTCTATTAATTGAATGACTCCAAAGCCCAAAAAAAATTAAGATTTTTATTTTTTATTTTTAACATCTTATTTATTAAATACATTTATTTAATTTTAAATATTTCTATTAATTGAACGACTCCATTTAATTTTTGAAAATAGAATCACTCATTTATTACTTCATACAAGATAACAAGATTTTTATATTGACAAAATAAACAGCATTCATCAAAGGCTTTGCCCCTGCCTAGAATTCGGATAATAATAATAATAATAAACTAATAAGATTGATGATGGAGCTACTTACATGTGTCATTGGATTATTGGAAGCTGATTTCAAATCGTTGGATTATTCGAACGCGACCCTAGATCGGTGGCATCTGCCGGAAATTATATTAAATAACAGATTTCTCTTTTATTTTTCTTTGTCTTCTTAATTGGGCCACCACAAATATTTAATTCATTATTTTTCTATTTCAATTGGACGAAATGATGCGCGTTTTGTGTCCGTTATACGCGGCGTAGTCTATAAATATCCGCTTGCCTAGCGAAAACTCTCATTCCATTTCATCGCTCCCTCTAAATTTACTTACAGAGCTCTGTACTCTCAGAAGATTTGGGGTTTTCGGTTCAGAAATGGCAGGAGTAAACATGTTTGCATTCGCTGCAGTATTGGCAATGGCGATGATGATGATGATGAGTGCAATGACAGTGAATGGTGCAGAGGCGCCTGCTCCTTCTCCATCAATGCTTACTGGTGCAGCTAATTCCATGGCCTTGCCTTCCTCTTTACCAGCTGCCTTCTTTACATCTTTCATTCTCCTTTTACTCTTCTTTTTCCGTTGATCTGTTCCGCAGATGAATATGAAGATGATTGATCGCTTCTAACCTTTTACTTTTCTGTGATCTGACTATTTTGATGGCCATTCTAGGCCAGATTTTGAAAGATTTCTTTGTTCTCCCATTCTTCAAATAAAGATATTTTTCCAAGCTCTGCGTTAAGGGTTTGCATATTAATAATATCATCTGTTTTTTGGTAATTATTTGTTTTGCTCTAATGTGATTATCAAGGGCTCTGTTCAATGGGAGGCATCTTAGATCTGCCGTTTAAGATGTTTGGATGCATGCATGCAAAATTTTTACAATATTCTGTTAAATGATTAGCCGTGACATTCAGTGTAATTCCCTGTTACGATGCTGTGATTGTATTAGAGGGCAAATCTGTTTCAAAATACAGGGAATTTTACAGATATTGCTGATGAATACATCGCACATTAAATAATGAAATCTGTGCATAAAATTGGATCCCACGCAACTTAATCAGGCACAGGGGAAATCATTTTTAAAATACAGAGAATTTGAGGCACATTTCTTTTGTTGAATTCTTTGCACATTAAATCTTAATGTTCTCTGCAACTTAAATTGTATCCCATGCAAATCAATCAAGCATTTCTCTGATATTGTTTGTTTAGATATCGGCAAATAACTTTGAACGTGTCCGAAACCTATTTCGGTATATTCTCTTCGGAATGAACAGCATATATATTATAATCAGCCCACAAATATAGCCGCCTATGTTTTAATATATGTAATATTATAATAAATTATAGCATGTGTAATATGTTTGGTCTGTAGTCTAGAGAGTTCTTAGATCTCTATAAATAGAGACATTATGTAAGGCTTTGAGTATCAGATGTTTATCTGATCATGGTGGATCAGTAATGTTGACACTGGATTGCAATTCATCATTTTAAATCTCTTTAAAACATCCTTTATATACTTGGATTGACAAATGAAGATACCTTTGTCACATTGAATAACTTCAATACCTAAGAAATATCTCATCAACCCCAAATCTGTCATTTCAAATTCTTTCATCATTTCTAACTTGAACATGTTTACTGATAGATTTTCAGTGAATATTAAGTCATCAACATACAAGCATACAATCAAAATCTGACCTTCCTTATTAGTCTTAACATATAACGTGGGCTCATTGTTACTTCTATTGAATTGATTACTTATCATGTATGAATCAATCCTCTTATACCAAGCCCTAGGAGCTTGTTTCAAACCATAAAGTGCCTTGTTTAGTTTATATATTTTGTTTTCATGCCCACTAACCTCATAACCAGGTGGTTGTTGAATATATACCTCTTCATCAAGAAAACCATTCAAAAAAGCTGATTTTATATCCATTTGATACACTTTCCAATCATTTTGTGTTGCTATTGCTAAAATAGTTCGAACTGTGTCAAGTCTAGCAACTAGAGCAAATGTTTCATTATAATCAACTCCATATTGTTGTGAAAAACCTTTAGCAACTAGTCTTGCCTTGTGCTTAACAATTTCACCTTTTTCATCAAATTTAGTTTTGTAAACCCATTTGACTCCTATACATTCTTTTCCTTTAGGTAAATCCATTAATTCTCATGTGTTATTTCTTTCAATAGAGTCAATTTCTTCATACCAATTTGAAGGCAAAGAGAAAGACAAATACACAGAAATAACACTGCTTTTATTGCCTTACTGCCTTACACAAATGCATTACATAAGGCCTCTATTTATAGAGGGTATGAGAACTTTCTACACACAACACATTTTACACATTTTACACTATATTAAATATTACATTAAAAACGTGGGTGGCTGGAACGACAGAGTGTCTACTATGTAATTTATTAAGAACGGTGCTAGACGGCAGAGTTGTGGGCTGGACGTCTGCTTCTAATGAAAAAAGTTAATAACTACCGACTACCGCCAACACTCCCCCTTAATTTTTGTCATTAACAAATTTTGCATTAGTAATACCCAATTTCTCTCGCAGATATTCAAAGTTATTCTTTGGTAATGGCTTAGTGAATATATCTGCCAATTGATCTTCAGATTTGCAGAACTCAAGGTAGATTTCTCCATTGTTGACCAATTCTCTAATGAAGTGGTATCTTGTATCAATATGTTTGCTCCTCTTATGAAATACATGATTTTTAGATAATGCTATTGTTGATTTGTTATCACAAAGAATTGGTGTTGGTTCCTCCTGATGATGGTGAAGATCAAACAAAATTCGACGCATCCATACTGCTTGACATGCTGTGGAAGTGGCATGTTGGCGGTAGTCGGTAGTTATTAACTTTTGTCATTAAAAGCAGACGTCTAGCCCACAACTCTGTCGTCCAACACCATCCTTAATAAATTACATAGCAGATACTCTGTCGTTCCAGCCACCCACGTTTTTAATGTAATATTTAATATAGTGTAAAATGTGTAAAATGTGTTGTGTGTAGAAAGTTCTCATACCCTCTATAAATAGAGGCCTTATGTAATGCATTTGTGCAAGGCAGTAAGGCAATAAAATTAGTGTTATTTCTATGTATTTGTCTTTCTCTTTGCCTTCAAATTGGTATCAGAGCATGAAGAGCTGGGCCTAGGAGCAAAAGAATTATGTGTTGATGTGTATAACTGTTGTAGCAGTGAATGAAGCTTCTAATGTTTTCTTGATTGCAGATAATTATCAGCTTCTAAAGTTGGAGACTAGTGGCTGCCAAGATTGAGAGAAGAAAATATCCTAGTTTAATGTTTGAAGAAGGTATGAGCTGATTTCTTGGAGTGAAGTCTAATGTTAAAAAAAAAAATTGTTAAAAGGGGAAAATAAGCATTATAATGTTGTTTGTTTAAGCTATATGTCATTGGCTTAGACTTGTTTGGTGGATTTGCTTTGTAAAGCAAAGTTTAAAATTGTAAGGTGTAGTTGTAACTGTGTATTAATATGGCTTCAGGAAGTAGTATAGCTCAACCACAAATTCTAATATTTTCTGGTAAAAATTATGAATTTTGGGCTATAAAAATGAAGACACTATTTTTTTCTCAAGGCATATGGGATCTTATTGAAAAAGGGTTTTATTGAACCACAAGATGAGTCTACATTAACACAAGATGAAAAGGATAAATTACAAGATACCAGGAAAAAAGATGCTAAAGCATTGTTTCTAATTCAACAATCTTTAGATGAATCAATTTTTCCTAAGGTTTGTGCTGCTAAAAAATCTAAAATTGCATGGGATATTTTAGAAACAGCATATCAAGGGACATCAAAAGTTAAGATTGCTAAATTGCAAACTTTAAGGCGTGATTTTGAAAATTTGTGTACGAAAGATTCAGACTCAGTTGATCAATTTCTAAATCAAGTAATGAATGTGGTTAATCAAATTAGATCATATGGTGATGATTTGACAGATCAAAAATTTGTTGAAAAGATACTTCGTTGTTTGCCTAGAAAATTTGATGCCATTGTTGTTGCCATTGAAGAATCTAAAGATTTGACAATACTATCTATTGATGAATTAATGGGCTCACTTTTATCTCATGAATCAAGAATGAACAGAAATAACAATTCTTCTTTGGAGAATGCATTTAGATCACAGGTATCTTTTGGCAGAGGAAGAGGAAGATCAAACTATAGAGGAAGAGGAAGAGGTAGAAGCATATATGGACATGGAAGTCCAAATCAAGAAGAGAGAACAAATCAATCCATTCAGAGTTCTAATAGAGGACGTGGCAGAAGTTCATTCCAACACCCATCATTAAGGTTTGATAAATCTCGAATTCAGTGTCATTATTGTAAGAGATTTGGTCATATTGCAAGTGAATGTAGAAAGAAACAAGAGGATATTGAAAAGAATGGTGCTAATTACTCAGATGTATCTGATAACAATTCAGGAAGTTTATTTATAACTTGTAATGTTGCTCAAGAAAGCTCTAGTGATATATGGTTCCTAGATAGTGGATGTAGTAACCATATGACTGGAAATAAAGATTTGTTTGCTAGCTTGGATGATTCTATAAAATTTGAAGTAAAGCTAGGAAATGATAGTAAAGTCTCTATAATGGGAAAAGGTGTTATAAATGTCTTGACAAAAAATGGAGGAAAAAGATATATTCCTGATGTGTATTTTGTGCCTGGATTAAAACACAATCTCATGAGTGTTGGTCAACTAGTACAAAAGGGTTACAAAGTTTCTTTTGATAATGATGTTTGCACAATCTTGGATAGAAATCCTAGTGGCAGGTTAATTGCAAGGGTCAACATGACACAAAATCAAATGTTCCCCCTTCAGATTCATTGCATTCAAGGAGAAAAAGAAGTTAGTTTCAAGACAGTATACTCAGATTAGTCGTGGCTATGGCATTTTAGGTATGGTCATCTTCATTTTGATGCTTTAAGCTTATTACAAAAGAAGAATATGGTGAAAGGATTGCCTCAAATATTGAAACCACCAAGTTCATGTGAAACTTGTATTTTGGAAAAACAACATAGAGAAAGCTTCCCAGTAGGAGGTTCATATAGAGCAAGAGCACCATTGGAATTAGTTCACACTGATATATGTGGACCTATGCAAACTCCATCTTTAGGAGGAAGTATATATTTCCTAACATTTATTGATGATTTTAGTAGGAAGATTTGGATATACTTTCTCAAACAAAAAAGTGAAGCTTTTGAAAAGCTCAAGGATTTCAAAAATTTGGTTGAAAAACAAAGTGGTCACTACATCAAGGTATTGCGATCTGATAGAGGTGGTGAATTCAGTTCTAATGATTTTCTAGAATTTTGTAGATTTCATGGAATTAAGAAGCAGTTTACCACAAGGTCCACAACAAAATGGTGTAGCAAAAAGGAAGAATAGAACCATAATGGAAATGGAAAGGAGTATGTTGAAGGCCAAAAATCTACCCAATGAGTTTTGGGCAGAAGCAGTAGCATGTGCTGTATACATTTTGAACAGGAGTCCTACAAAGAGTGTTAAGAACACAATTCCACAAGAAGCATGGAATGGTAAGAAACATACAGTATCCCATTTTAGATTTTTTGGCTGTGTTGCTTATTCATTAGTTCCATCTAAATTGAGAAAGAAATTGGATGATAAAAGTGAAAAATGCATCTTTATTGGCTATAGTGAAGAATCAAAGGCTTATAGATTGTATAATCCTGTTTCAAAGAAACTGATCATTAGCAGGGATGTTAAATTTGAAGAAGAAGATTCATGGCATGAAAATGATAACAAACAAGTCATAAGAGGAGCACCAATATTACAAGGTGATGATGAATTAAAGGAACAAGGGACTCAATCAACACCCAATACTCCACCAAGGAACTTTGTGCAAGGTGCCTCACCTCCAAGTTCAAATGTAAGTGATAAATCTGATTCAACATTCTCTACAACAGGTTATAAAGGTAAGAAGACAAGAAGCTTAAAAGAAATATATGATCAAGAAGAAGAGAATGTAGATATTTACTCAAATTTTGCTTTATTTTCTTGTGATCCATTGTATTTTGATGAAGCAATTAAAGAAGATAAATGGATCAAGGCAATGGATGAAGAAATTGACTCTATTGAAAGAAATAACACATGGGAATTAATGGATTTACCTAAAGGAAAAGAATTTATAGGAGTCAAATGGGTTTACAAAACTAAATTTGATGAAAAAGGTGAAATTGTTAAGCACAAGGCAAGACTAGTTGCTAAAGGTTTTTCACAACAATATGGAGTTGATTATAATGAAACATTTGCTCCAGTTGCTAGACTTGACATAGTTCGAACTACTTTAGCAATAGCAGCACAAAATGATTGGAAAGTGTATCAAATGGATGTAAAATCAGCTTTTTTGAATGGTTTTCTTGATGAAGAGGTATATATTCAACAACCATCTGGTTATGAGGTTAGTGGGCATGAAAACAAAATATATAAACTAAACAAGGCACTTTATGGTTTGAAACAAGCTCCTAGGGCTTGGTATAAGAGGATTGATTCATACATGATAAGTAATCAATTCAATAGAAGTAACAATGAGCCCACGTTATATGTTAAGACTCATAAGGAAGGTCAGATTTTGATTGTATGCTTGTATGTTGATGACTTAATATTAACTGGAAATCTATCAGTAGACATGTTCAAGTTAGAAATGATGAAAGAATTTGAAATGATAGATTTGGGGTTGATGAGATATTTCTTAGGTATTGAAGTTATTCAATGTGACAAAGGTATCTTCATTTGTCAATCCAAGTATATAAAGGATGTTTTAAAGAGATTTAAAATGATGAATTGCAATCTAGTGTCAACTCCAGTTGCAACAGGAACAAAACTTAGCAAGGAAGAAAAGGGCTCAAATGTTGATCCAACTATGTTTAAAAGACTTGTTGGAAGTTTAATGTATATGACAGCTACAAGGCCAGACATCATGTATAGTGTCAGTTTAATATCAAGGTTCATGGAATCACCACAAAATTCTCATTGGCAAGTTGGAAAAAGGATATTGAGATATATTGCAGGAACAATGGGATATGGAATTCTATATTCCAAAGCTAACAATTTTGGTTTGATTGGTTATACTGACAGTGATTTTGCAGGTAGCATTGATGATAGGAAGAGCACTTCTGGATATATCTTTCACCTTGGATCAGGAGCTATATCATGGGCATCAAAGAAGCAACCTATAGTGACAATCTCATCAGCTGAAGCAGAATATGTAGCTGCCACTTCCACAGCATGTCAAGCAGTATGGATGCGTCAAATTTTGTTTGATCTTCACCATCATCAGGAGGAACCAACACCAATTCTTTGTGATAACAAATCAACAATAGCATTATCTAAAAATCATGTATTTCATAAGAGGAGCAAACATATTGATACAAGATACCACTTCATCAGAGAATTGGTCAACAATGGAGAAATCTACCTTGAGTTCTGCAAATCTGAAAATCAATTGGCAGATATATTCACTAAGCCATTACCAAAGAATAACTTTGAATATCTGCGAGAGAAATTGGGTATTACTGATGCAAAATTTGTTAATGACAAAAATTAAGGGGGAGTGTTGGCGGTAGTCGGTAGTTATTAACTTTTGTCATTAAAAGCAAATGTCCAGCCCACAACTCTGTCATCCAGCACCATCCTTAATAAATTACATAGCAGACACTCTGCCGTTCCAGCCACCCACATTTTTAATGTAATATTTAATATAGTGTAAAATGTGCAAAATGTGTTGTGTGTAGAAAGTTCTCATACCCTCTATAAATAGAGGCCTTATGTAATGCATTTGTGCAAGGCAGTAAGGCAATAAAATCAGTGTTATTTCTGTGTATTTGTCTTTCTCTTTGCCTTCAAACAACATATATATTATAATCGCTGCCCGCATCTATTTAAAATGGGTTTTGGTACAATATAAAACAGGTTTATGATCTAATGTAGAAATTTCTTAGAGAGATGTAAATTTAATTGCTGACCTGGTCTATGAAGCTGTTATTTCTTCTTCTTTCTAACAATGAATCTTAATTATTTGATTCGAAATGCTCCATCGAACATATGTACATTTGAACTATTTTTTACAGTGAATCTTATTTGATTCGAAATGCTCTATGAAAAATATATACATTTGAACTAGTTTTTAGAGGAATTTCAAAAATTAAATCTAAATATTCCATGGATCATATTTGACCGCCTACGTCCAACATGCTCCCTTCCTTAGTATACACTAATATAGTGTTCCCTGTATTTTGATTGTATTTTGTAGCTAAACTTCCTAAATAGCAATGAGCACACAGCTATCAAATTTGGGGCTGCGAGAATCACATCGCCATCATTAGCACCACCAGAACATTATTTGGTATATCAGTCATGAAATGAATATTAAAATCATAAAATGGAAAGTTAACAATTAAGGAGGAGTCCACTGGAAAGATGCTTTGTCAAATATTTGGCAGACAGGGAAATCATCATTACAATTGTCAAAGGATCCCAAAGTGTGGTATCATGGCTGTGATTCTATGAACTGGGTTCTTGTCACAACCCATTACATCTTCCTCTGAATAAGTTGGGTAGTTTTATACGACCTAGATTAATGAATCCATTTATTTTGAAAATAATAATAATTAAGTTGATATGCTTCTCTTACGAAGTGAGCACTCCAAAATAAATGCATTTATTACCTACGGTGGAAGAAGTCAACCATCATATTTATGCTGGTAGACTTCTCCTATAGAGTGCATGCTACATTGTATATGTATTAAATGCCTCGGGTAGTGGTTTTGTCTCACGCCCATACCACTATCTCACATCCAAACCATTGGTTTTTCAAAAATTTTAGTCTGCCTACATGGTTTTTATTTGGTCAACACAACAATTGTACAATAACTCTTCCATCCAAGCACAACATTCTAGTGCTACCATTGATAGCAATTTAAAGCTTCAAAGATGAGACAATCTACCATGTGAAATTTGAATTAGACCAGATCCTAGAGAGCATGGATGAATCACAGAGAATCCTTCGAGAACCCCAACCATCCCATGGTCATTGTAGGAATCAAAGGCATCACACTTAAAAAATGATATTTATGTGAATTAACTCAAGAAACATTTTTATGTGAGGATTTATAGTTCAACTGGTGCCCTACAACATATGTTATCAATAGGTTCATTTTTCAACTTATGGATGGAATTCGAGGTGGTACCAGATGCATTCTCTACAGGAATGTACTATATGGAAATGAGCCACAAAAAAGCTCTTTAAACTTCATCAAATGGTTGATTAGCTCATTAATTAAGCATGGAAAAAGAAGCTCCATAAAAGGAATTGCATTAGCCAAAAGGGCTCACCGAATATGGCTACGAGAACATCCAATGGGAAAAAAAAGGAAAATACATGTTAAAAATCTTGAATCTATTTCAATTGTACTTTTGACTTGTACCAAAATGGGAGCTTTTGAATAGGGTATGGACATCATGCATGCAAGATGAAGAAGCATACACAATGCACCTAAATTGGTTGATAAGTTGCACTAGATATATGCAGTCTCACTGAATGCACATATACATCTGATATAAATTATTTAGGAACTTTTGGTCAAATGTAACTTGCTGTTGACCCCAATTTGTTTTAGGATCCTCCCTACCTATCTCCAAATTACAATTTTTGAATGGAGTGTGGACATCCACCAGGGATTTTGGGAGATATTACATATGCAAATGCTCTTGTTTTAATGTTTAAAAATCTCAAATCAAATCCAAAGTTATATGGGTTGAAACATATGTGTGTGTCCTTCACCAATCTCAATTGAGGTGCCTGATTTATATTTGTTAGTTTAAGAATCAAACTTTAGTGTGACACTTGAACTATTGAACATTAAAAAATTCAACTAGACAAAAGATACCCTAGATCTTTAGAAATGGAGGCCTATGCATGCAAAGAAGAACATTGAGGATATCACAATTATTTCAGAATATTTCGGCTCCAGCTCACGACACTCTTCCTTTGGAGTTAATTGAGTGTAAAGTTGTTGTAAGGTGTAGATTTAGTGGAGGTAATTTTCAAACATGAAATAAATTAAGCTTGCAAAGCATTAGTCAATTACTAAATGTTTAAATTAACCAATATTGCATATTAAAAAGGTTGTCATACAACTAGGAAACATGGTGAGAAGGTGAATGGATTGGCCACCCTTAAACATCACACACTAAGGGAAGAATTAAGCTTGGGAAAAAAAAGTCAACTTTGACTATTTAACACTTTTAGTCTAGGAATTAAGCTTAGTGTGTGATGTTTAAACCGTTCCGAATGGATCCTATGCATAAACTTCATAAAGCAGTGAAGTGACGGGAGTATAGAGCATGATAAGGTTATACAAGGCCTCCATGAGTTGTTACAAATACAAAATGATCATGAGTTGTCACAAAAAGAGAAGGTGCAATGAATCCACTGTTTATTTTTGCAGGCAATCTGTGTTATTATATTTTGACATATTTGTAAAACAATGAATGAGATAATAGGATGTCTCCACTATTCATTGGCACTTGATGCTTGAACTTGAATTTTTATATTTCTTTAAGTATTTTCGTCATGAATTTTTGATCGGTAAGAGGTTGAAGCCAAGATTAATTATTATGTGTTATGATTAATTAAGACCTCTTTGATAAGAGACTCACAATTTACCATTGTACTATAGGTTCTTGTCTTACTTTAAATTACTTTTATTTTTCTAAATAAATTTAAAATTATTTTAATCTAAAAAACTAATTTATTTGTGTTTATTATTTGTTTAAATTTTTCTACACTTGATGATAATAGGACTTAATAGTGCATGGATTTAATTATGTGAACTATATTTTAATCACGCCCCACATAGAAACAAGAAAACTAAGAGAAGCTAATAAAAAATTAAGTAAAACAAACTAATAAAAAAGATAAAGGAGAAGAGAGGAGAAAATGGGAGTGGAAAAAATACTTATAACAACCTAAAAATAATGAATAAATAAATTTAGGCACCTTATTAATGTTTACAAGGTCGACTAGTCTATGGGACCACTTTCCTGTTATTTTCTATATCACCCCTCCTATTTGTAGTGCCTGCCCCTAGATCGCATTTCTGTTATCATTGTCAAATTCTTTTAGGTTGATTTTATGCTTTGATTAGCTTTAGAGATACTAGATTTGTAATATTATGATATTATTTCATGACTTTGATTACAAATGTATCAGTTATTGTTGCTTAGTTGATTTCATTCATGTGTCATTAATGATGTCTTAATGATTCCTAATTAGTAAATGTGGTTTCTTTTGTAACAATGTTAACATGATATCTTTAATGATGATTATGTTGTATTGATAGAGATGCATTATTGCATGTGCGCATTTGATATTAGACTTGTGATTTTTACGATACTTACCCCATACTTGCATGTGTATGGTGCGCGTGTTTATTTTATCTTTCTGTCTGAAGTGTTTGATGTGGTTAAGGGAGGGAGTCATAGTCACCTGCTAGTCGGGATCTACACGATGAACCACTCCCCGCCATTTTCTATTTAGTTTAGATATATTATATACATGTACATGCTCGTCTTTTATGCAAGATGCAGGTACCAGGCATCGACTTCCCTGAATTGCCAGGATGAGCGTGACCTATTACAAATACTCAAATGGTGAGAATGGGAAGATAATGATTAGGTCTAGTCCTAGCCATAAGCCTATAATACTTGTCCTGCAAGGAGGACTCGTAACAGACTGTCTACCCTTTTTAAACCCGTGAGTATTTTGTGCGTATGTTGTTTTGTGAGTGTTTGATGTATTTTCTATTAAATTAAGCCTAATTAAAAGATTAAATTAATAACTTAATTTAATGGAAAATAATTATGATATTTTGAATATTTAATTAATTGAGAAATATAAAATATTGAATTGAAGATAAAAGTTTTAAGATTAAATTTAGAACGTGATAATATTTATTAATTTAATAATAATATATTTAGAGTTCATTTTTAAATAAATGCTAAATATTATTGTTATTTAAGTTAATAAATATTTATCAAATTAAAACGTTCAAAAATAAATTAAGAAGTTAAAAGATATTTAATTATCATAAAGATTATAGTTCGCATGAATTATGCATGAGTTGAAAATAAAATTAATTAAAAGATAAATATGTGAACTTAATAAGGATATTTTATTATAGTGCGCATGAGATTATAGTTAATAAATTAATTTAAAGTAAAGTAAAGTGGAAAGTTAAATAAAGTAATTTAACAATTCACTTATAATGCATGAAGGAATAATAAAATAATAATTTTAATTAAAAGGAAAATTAATTGTGCATGAAAGAATTAATTAAATTAAATAATTATAATTTTAGATTGGTGGTGATAGAAACCCTAAAGGATAATTAGATTCTATATTAGGGGTTTTCGAGTCATTATTGCACACACAGGTTTCAGGGAACACACTTTTGGGAGAGGAACAAAGAAATCTTTGGATGTTTTGAAGGGTTTGGATTAGCAAAAGTTTCACCAAATTGTTAGCATCAGATCGAGGTAGGGTTTGAAAGCCCATAAATGTATTTCAAATTGGAAAATATCTGGTTGCTCCGTGTTTGTTTGGATGGTTGAAATTATGTTTGTCGTCTTGATTGTTGTTCAGATCTGATTGATTGAAATTAGTCTCTCATTATTCATATTTACAAAGAAAATCGTAGAGAAAACTAATTTAAGTCACATAGGGTTGGAAAGAATAGAAAATTCTAAATGTGAAATTTGATTGGTTGATAGTAATTTTTCTATCAGATTACATTTACAAATTATATATATATATATATATATATATATATATATATATGAGAATATTTATATTAACTTTGTTTTGGAAGAGAATATTTTTATAAAATTCTAAATATATGTTTGATGGGGTTCATATTGTACGACTGTTATTTAATTTTAATAATAAAAAAATTAAGAAGAGAATTATTTAATAAATTTTATATAAATATAAATTTTATAAACTAAACAAATCATTTTATTAAAAAAATGTTTTACTAAATTATATATATATATATATATATATATATATATATATATATATATATATATATATATATATATATATATAATTAAAATTAAATTGGGGAGAAATTTGTTTCTTAACATATATATTTATAACAACAAAAAAAAAAAAAAAAAAGGAAAAATATATATATATATATATAAAATAACCCACGTACCTGCGATGCCAAATTAATAATCGCAGTGTACCTGTGATATAAAAATAAACCCACGGCTCTTAATAATGGTGGCGGCTTTATAAAAGGAAGAAGCCATACAACGATTTTAAATCGCTTTAAACTTTAATCAAGAAGTCTCTTTTTTTTTATAAAGTATGAAGTTCTTTTTTATAAGAATTTCTTATAACCAATTAAGAATGTTATAGGTTTCATTTTATTAAAGTTTTCTTTATTAATATATAATGTTTAATATTAAATTTTAATTAGTATTTAATAAATCTATTTTATTATTTGTTTATTATATTATATATTATTAATTTTAATAATATATTTAATAGATTATTAATTAGTGTTAATTGTTAGATAATGTTGTTATGATATTTTAATTATAATTAATGAATATTAATTATTAAATGATTATTAAGAATTATAATTACATATAGAATTCATATTATTAATGGAGCTGATTCAAAATTAATGTTATTGTTGAGATTATTATTGTTTTGGTAATATAGTTATTTCTCGTATGATTATTAATTAATTTAATTAAAATTGGTTTAAATTGAATTTAATTAATGATTAATGTTGTTTAAAAAATATAGAGTTACTTCATTATTGTTATCAATGAAGTTGATAACATAGTATTATATCAATGATTATTATTTTAATAATTTAAATAAATGATTATTCCCTGCGTAATTATTTAAATATAGCAATTGGTTAATGGTAAGGATTAATTGCAAAAACTTATCACTTGGAAATGTATATTGAAACGTAAATTGAAACTTTACCTTTAACCCAGTTGTGTATTTTCAAATCAAACTAAACTATGAGTTGGATTGTTTTACTTGTACTTCCTATGCTTTGAGATGTTGGTGTTGATTAGTTGTCGACCAGTCTAGGGAGTACACCAGGGGTTGTGAGATTTATGTTATACCATTTATGTGACTGGATGTCATGATGTGTCTTGTGATTCAGATTGAGATTATACTTATGAGATTTTTTTTGTGGAGCATTTATGAGTACTTGGATTTAGTTTGATCCATCTTATTATCAGGTTGCCTGTTAAGGAACCGAGTTGATCTTTATGAGTATTGTGGTATGGGACAGAACAATGTTTTATGTGCTTAGGAGAGGTTGTCTAGGTACATGACTTTGGGAGTGGCTTGCAGTAGGGGTCTGGGACCCAAAGTGGTCAGTACCAGGGTAACCTAATGCAAGTTATGTAATAAGCGATAATCTAGTAATTAAAACTTTTGGGGGGAAAACACACTAAAAAGATAAGTTAGAGATTTTGATCTACCCATGCCTTGAGTGCTTGTATAGACTAAGGATGGGAATGAGGAGAGTGCCTCGTCTTCTTGAGAGGGCTTTCTAGTTTCCATATGTGTGATGTTGAGGGTCCGGGGTTCAGAGTAACCAGTCCAAGGTAACTCAACGCTTGAGGGTCCAGGGTCTATTAAGAGATCATTTTAGGGTAACTCAAACAGCCATGTGATGACACTCCCTAGTATGTAGCCTAAGTCTCCTCTGTAGATTATGTGTACCTCTGGTGGTGTATTTATTGTTGGATGTGTTTATTGTGGTTATTACTTTCATTGAGGATGATTGGTGTTTCATAGATGATGTACTCTTGATATGTGGGTTTTGACTTGAGGTGATTGTCTTTCGTTGACTTTATCTTATGATCTTGGTATTTGGTTTATACTTGGTTCATGTATGATGTTTGGTTATGTGGTGTCAGTATTGGATTGAGTGTTCTTACTTTTGGTTTATTTTATCTTCTTGAGTAGTATGTATTACCTTTGAGGTAGTTTTGGCTATTAGGGGTACCTTGCCTAGGAATGGTTTATGTTTGATTAGTCGTATGTGGATCATTCATTATCTTCCCTGCATGGTGGGAGTGGAAGCCTCACTAGGCAACCACGCAGTCGGGAGGTAGTGTCTTCTTACCATTTGGGTTCCCCTTCACATTGCTAGCTGTTGGATGTTCGTTGCAGAAGATGTACCTTTATCATTCTTATTTCTTATCTCAGAGACTTCTTTTCAAATGATGTATATATGTTATCATGTATTCTGATGTATTGTATCTATTTTCTCATACCCTGCGACATGTGCAGTGGATGTTATTAATTGGATATACTTTCATTGTATTGTTTATACTTATGCATTTGCTTATGCGATTATGTATCTGTTATTCCTTTATGATCTTGAGACATTGTACTTGGAACTTAAACTAATTAATTTAAAATTATTAAATGTGACTCAACGTAAAGGAATCCTTGAGGAATTGAAACTGTATCTGTAATTGCAAATGTGTATTTGATATGTATGTTCTTATTGCTTCCGCATTAATGTTATCTTGATGTTGTTTAAACTTTAAAAAAAAAATATAGTTCAGTAAACATTGTAACATGTTAGGTTTATTTCTCTTGGGTTCCCGAGCGGGGCGTTGCACTATTATAAATCTACTTCAAAAAAAAAAATTGTAGTCTTATTTCCTCAAAAAGATGATGTAAGTGGTCCTCCTTCTAATTGTCCTCAAACTATTCCCGGCTATCCTGGTAAGAAGCACACTAAAAAAGGAAGTGTCATTTTGGTTCAATACACCCTTAACTATTGTAGATGCACTTTCTTTCTTCCTAATCATTCTTGGGTATTGTTCATCTACCCTTCTCACACCATAGATGATGTAAGCATGTCCTTAAGGGCTCGAATAATAGCCTATTTTTACCTTTCATGTCCACCTATAGGTAATCTTCAACCTCATGACACCACACAGGGTTGAACTCTTTCACATAGTGGGTCTTTTTCTTCCCCAGTTGTTTGGTCCACATTGAAGCTTTAAATTTTTCCAAGACAAGTGTTTTTATCTCTTCATTGGTGTTGGGACGTTCTAGTATGTCAATGTCCCACTTAATTAGCCATTTTTCATTATGCTTCATCCACATTTTCTTTCTTTAGTCTAATCCCTCTTCAAACTTGGGCCAACGTTATGTGTTCATTTTTCAACCTTGTTTAAATAGCTTAACAAATGAATAGCCACAAAAGTTTCCATTGGGAACATCTTTGCTTTAGCTAAGAGGATCTTATATGGTATTGTTAATTTGACTTTAAGGTTAGTAGTGATAAGGTTCTTTTGTATTCTTTCTATTTGTTTACATTTATGGTTGAATATGTTGCTCCTCCAAACCTCACACTCATATAGCATGACTGGAGTGACCAAACAACACAAAAAGAATCTTTTTGGTTTTCCAATCCCAAAGATCTTCCTGTCTACACGTGTTTTGCAACAAAAAGAAAGCCCTCCAACCCCCTTTATTCACTTAGCTCTACAAGTTTGCTAGTTGACTTTGTTGTTAAAGTCTATGCCAGCATATTTATAGTCTTCCACAATCTCAAGAATATTTCATTCAAAGTGGAATTCAACTTGTTATTGTTCCTTTTATAGAAAGAACATCATAATTTTAGCCTTTCTAGTGGTCACCTGCATCCCAACTTCTTGACAAAAACTCTCCAAAGTTCTCAAGTGTTCTCTAACGCCCTTGGCTATTTGTGCATTTAGAATAAGATCATTTGTGTATAACATTCTTCCAACTTATCAACATATAAGCCAAATGGAGTGGGTATTTTATTTTGATTCTAGCTCTAACATGCTCATAGAGCCTATCAACAACCACTATAATCTCATTTGAAACTTTAGGTTCTTCCATTTGTTTCCAAAGTTTCTCTCTAGGAATTGTGCCAAAAGCTTTTTTGAAATCAACAAAACAACATAAAGCTCTTTGCCCTGAGTATCCTAAACTTTCTCAATAAGGTGTCAAAAAGTGATGCAATGGTCAATAGTAGAGTATTTTGGTCTAAACCCATCTTGCCCTTTTTCTCTCTTTTCTTTTTTTAGCCCAACTACTGATTCTACGCTCTATCATGCCCCCGAATAATTTGCCAAGGAGTTAGTTGATTTACCATAATTGTACTGTAGTTAAAGGGATTAATGAGACCTCCAGTCTTGTGGAGAGGTATAATAATGCTAGTGGTCCAACTTGTCGGAAAGCCACTTTGATTTACTTTGTTGAATATATTTTGATGTGGGAAACAAGATGTTCCATACCCCACTTCAAAATTTCAGCTTAAAGGACTAAAATAAAACATAAGTTAAAAATGAAAAAAATAATAATAATAAACTAATCTATAAATATGTAATAATATCAAAAAATATAAATAAATTAAATAAAGCATAGAGAGTGAAAAACAAACCACAAAAAACACACCCACATATACATATTAAATAATTAAGAGTTTATGCAAGAGCCTACAACACAATGATAACTTGTGAGCCTCTCATTGAAAGGTCTTAGGTTTGAATCTACTAGAACTTAACAAATAAAAATAATTAATTATAACAACAAATAATAACTAATATAAATTTCAATCCATTATGAACAACAAAAATTTAAGGTTTTAAAATATTTTTCTTTTATCATATTTATTATATACATTTATTTAATTTTAAATATTTCTATTAATTGAATGACTCCATTTAATTTTTGAAAATAGAATCACTCATTTATTACTTCATACAAGATAACAATATTTTTATATTGACAAAATAAACAGCATTCATCAAAGGCTTTGCCCCTGCCAATAATAATAAAAAACTAATAATATTGATGATGGAGCTACTTACATGTGTGTTTTGTGTCCGTTATACGCGGCATAGTCTATAAATATCAGCTTGCCTAGCGAAAACTTTCATTCCATTTCATCGCTCCCTCTAAATTTACTTACAGAGCTCTGTATTCTCAGAAGATTTGGGGTTTTCGGTTCAGCAAATGGCAGGAGCAAACATGTTTGCATTTGCTGCAGTATTGGCAATGGCGATGATGATGATGATGAGTGCAATGACAGTGAATGGTGCAGAGGCGCCTGCTCCTTCTCCATCAATGCTTACTGGTGCAGCTAATTCCATGGCCTTGCCTTCCTCTTTACTAGCTGCCTACTTTACATCTTTCATTCTCCTTTTACTCTTCTTTTTCCGTTGATCTGTTCCGCAGATGAATAAGGACATGATTGATCGTTTCTAAACTTTTTATTTTCTGTGATCTGACTATTTTGATGGCCATTCTAGGCCGGATTTTGAAAGATTTCTTTGTTCCGCCCTTCTTCAAATAAAGGCATTTTTCCAAGCTCTGCGTTAAGGGTTTGCATATTAATAATATCATCTGTCTTTTGGTAATTATTTGCTTTGCTCTAGTGTGATTATCATTGGCTCTGTTCAATGGAAGGTATTTAGATCTGCCGTGTAAGATGTTTGGATGCATGCAAGCACAAATTTTACAATGTTCTGTTAAATGATTAGCTGTGGCATTCAGTGTAATTCCCTGTTACCATGCTGTGATTGTATTAGAGGGCAAATCTGTTTCAAACTACAGGGAATTTTACAGATATTGCTGTTGAATACAACGCACTTTAAATAATGAAATCTGTGCATAAAATTGGATTCCACGCAACTTAATCAAGCACAGGGGAAATCATTTTTAAAATACAGAGAATCTAAGGCACATTTCTTTTGTTGAATTCTTTGCACATTAAATCTTAATGTTCTCTGCAACTTAAATTGTATGCCATGCCATTTAATCAAGCATTTCTCTGATATTGTTTGTTTAGATATCGGCAAATAACTTTGAAAGCGTCCGAAACCTATTTCGGTATATTCGCTTCGGAATGAACAGCATATATATATATTATAATCGCCTCCCGCATCCGTTAAAAATGGGTTTTGGTACAATATAAAACAGGTTATGATCTAATGTAGAAATTTCTTAAAGAGATATAAATTTAATTGCTGACCTGGTCTGTGAAGCTATTATTTCTTCTTCTTTCTAACATTGAATCTTAATTATTTGATTCGAAATGCTCCATCAAAAATATGTACATTTGAACTGTTTTTTTAACAGTGAATCTTATTTGATTCCAAATGCTCCATGAAAAATATTTACATTTGAACTGTTTTTTTAGAGGAATTTCAAAAATTGACTCTAAATATTCCATGGATCATATTTGACCGCCTCCGTCCAACGTGCTCCCTTCCTATAGTATACACTGATACAGTGTTCCCTGTATTTTGATTGTATTTTGTAGCTAAAATTCCTAAATAGCAATGAGCATACGGCTATCAAATTTGGGGCTGCGAGAATCACATCGCCATCATTAGCGCCGCCAGAACATTATTTGGTAAATCAGTCATGAAACGAATATTAAAATCATAAAATGGAAAATTAACCATTAAGGAGTCGTCCACTCGAAAGATGCTTTGTCAAATATTTGGCAGACAGGGAAATCATCATTACAATTGTCAAAGGATCCCAAAGTGTGGTATCATGGCTGTGATTTTATGAATTAGGTTCTTGTCACAACCCATTACATCTACCTCCGAATAAGATGGGTAGTTTTATACCACCTAGATTAAAGAATCTATTTTTTTTTGCAAAAAAAAAAATATTTAATAATTAAGTTGATATACTTCTCTTATGGAGTCCGCGCTCCAAAATAAATGCATTTATTATCACACACACAATCAGTTGTCTCACGCAAAAATTAGAATGTGTTTGTTTATACCAGGACATTTCCTCTTATCATCCCATTCCCCCACCATTTAGGAATAGTTGTTTAAGGTTGCAAGAGGATGACCTGCGATAGAAGAAGTCAACCATCGTATTTAAGCTAGTAGACTTCTCCTATGGAATGCATGCTCTGTTGTATGTGTATTAAATGTCTCACAAAGTGGTTTTGTCTCACGTCCATACCACTATCTCACATTCGAACCATCAGTTTTTCACAATTTTTAGTCTGCCTACACAATTTTTATTTGGTCAACACAATAGTTGTACAATAACTCTTCCATCCAAGCACAACATTCTAGTGTTACCATTGATAACAATTTGAAGCTACAAAGCTGAGACAATTTGCCATGCGAAATTTGAATTAGAGCAGATCCCAGAGAGCATAGACGAATTATAGAGAATCCTCCGAGAACCCCAACAATCCCATGGCCATCGTAGGAATCAAAGGCATTAGGCTTAAAAAATGATCTTTATGTCAATTAACCCAAGAAGCATTTTTATGTGAGCATTTATAGTTCAACTGGTGCCCTACAATATATTCAATCAATAGGTTCTTTTTCAAGTTATGGATGGAATTTGAGGTGCATCATACATGGGTACCAAATGCATTCTTCGCAAGAATGTATTATATGGAAATGAGCCACAACAGAGCTCTTTAAACTTCATCAAATGGTTTATTAGCTCATCAGTTTTAAGCATGGAAAAAGAAGCTTCATCTAAGTAATTGCATGAGCCAAAAGGGCTCACCGAATGTGGCTACGAGAACATCCAATGGGGGAAAAAAGGAAAATACATGTTAAAATCTTGAATCTGTTTCAATTATACTTTTGACTTGTACCAAAATGGGATCTTTGGAATAGGGTATGGGCATCATGCATGCAAGATGAAGAAGCATACACAATGCACCTAAATTGGTTGACAAGATGCATTAGATAAATGTAGTCTCACTGAATGCACATATGGGTCTAATATAAATTATTTAGGAACTTTTGGTCAAATGTAACTTCTTGTTGACCCCAATTTGTTTTAGGATCCTTCCTACCTATCCCCAATTACAATTTTGGAATGGAGTGTGGACATCCACTAGGGATTTTGGGAGATATTACATATGCAAATGCTCTTGTAGACATATATGAAAAATGTAGAGGAAGAGACAATGCACTTGAACCATTTGATAGGTTGCACCAAAGAAATATGGTCTCATGCAATGCCATGGTTACAAGATATGCACAAAATAGGATTTTTTAAAATGCCTTAGAAACCTTTCAACCAAATGATAATCACATCGCCATCATTAGCACTACCAAAACATTATTTGATAAATCAGTCGTGAAACGAATATTAAAATCATAAAATAGAAAATTAACAATTAAAGAGGAGTCCAATGGAAAGATGCTTTGTCAAATATTTGGTAGATAGGGAAATCATCATTACAATTGTCAAAGGATCCCAAAGTGTGTTATCATGGTTGTGATTCTATGAATTAGGTTCTTGTCACAACCCATTACATCTACCTCCAAATAATATGGGCAATTTTGTACCACCTAGATTAATGAGATTGGATCGAGAAAACCCATTCGCTACACTCAAAAAAGACATAGCAACCTTTACCTCTCTAGGGGAAATAATGATAATAGGTGATTTCAATGCTAGAACATCAAACAACCAAACTCTCAATCTTAAGGAGAGTTACAAAGAAAGTAGAGACCCAGTTTGGCTAGAAGAAGGGACACAAAAATGGGAAAGATCATCGTAGGATAGCATGGGAAAGGTTAATCACTTTGGAGCTAAAATACTAGGCTTATGCTGCCTATATAACATGGTCATATGCAATGGTATGGAAAAGTGGCCTAAATTGGGTGGAATCACATGCAAAAGGCATAATGGGAAAAGTGTTGTAGATTATGTCATATGCTCGCAAGACTATGTCACAAGGATAATTAACTTTGAGATAGAGGATTGCCCCATGGAGCTAAAGTCTGACCATAACCCCATCTTGATAAGGGTAGCCACCCACTTTAAAGATCAACATGTTGTCTCAAAACCTTTACGAAAAAGGAAGATGATTCCGATCGAAAAAGTTTTAATGACACAAGAAAATCATAATATTTTTTTGAGACTGTTTCGTGGCTATCTAGGGTTCACAGAAAGCATCTCAAGTCTGATAAACAACATTCCATGGACAAGGATAATCTTGTTCTTGCTATCATTAAAGCCCTGGAGGAGTGTAAAAGATCTAAGGCCACAAGAGAAGCCAATAACACTTTTTTGGCCAATTCGTGGTTTGATGAGGAGTGCAAAATGACAAAAAGGAATTGGAAAAAGAACATGAATAGACAAAGTAGAAATGAATATAATCAAATGATTAAAAAGAAGAAAGAGGAGTATGTGAACACGAGTAGAATCGAGTTGATTAATCTTGTAAAAGCAGCCCTAGAATGTTTTGGAAAGAGCTTCAACAAAAAAAAACACAGATAGAGAAAAACATCACAGGAACCAAATGGTTGGAATATGCCAAGACCCTCTACAAGTGTGATTTAGGAGAACATAGAACCATGGTAACTAAGACTACAAGTGAGTTATTCAGCCAGAAGGATATTATTCAAGGCATAAGGAGGTTAGCTGCTGGTAAAGTGCAAGATATAGATGGGCTACAAGCTGAATACTTAAAATGGGGTGTTGAAACCATGACATCACACATCACTAAGATTTTCAATAGTGTCAATAGACAAGGCTTCCTTATAAATTGGACAACAAGTGTGGCGATCCCACTCCACGAATGCGGAGATATAAACAACCCTTCTAATTACCAAATCATCATGATCAATCCACTCTTTAGAAAGTTATTTGGTAGCATGGTAGAACAAAAAATCAGTAAATGGGTTGAAATAGAAGCAAAAGAACAAAAGGGCAAGTAGGCTTTAGACCAAAACACTCTACTATAGATCATGACATCATTCTCATATATTTGATAGAGAAATTTTGGGACACTTAAGGGGCTGAGGCTTTCTGTTTTTTTGTGGACTTAAAAAAAGCATTTGACATAGTGCCACATAACAAACTTTGGGATAGAATGGAAGAGTTGGAAGTTCCTAAAGAACTTAGGTCTAATGTTCACAGATTGTATGAGCAAGTCAAAGCTAAAATCAAAATGATGGAAGGGCCATCAGAGGATTTTGGCAGCAACATCAAGGTTAAGCAAGGGTGTCCACTATCTCCAACATTATTTGGGCTCTATATTGACAAGTTAGAAGAATGGATAAACAAGACCAATGATGAGGGGGTACAACTAGCCCACTTTGTGATAAGATTTCTCTTATATGCAGACGATCTCATAATACTTACTAGAATGACTAAAGGTTTGAAAGAACACTTGAAAGCACTAGAAAGTTTTTGCCATGAAGTGGGAATGCAAGTGAACACTAGCAAAACCAAAGTTATGATCTTCTCACTAAAGAAGAATAGGGGTATACAGGACGAGTTCCTGTTTGAGGGTAACCCTCTTGATATTGTGGAGGAGTACAAATACTTGGGCATGGATTTTCATAACAAACTCAATTGTAATACATTCAGATCAAAAAAGGATCCAAGGGGGCTGGAAGGCATTATATTCTTAACAAAATAGGTGCAGGAATGCAAAATTATGGGATTGGATGACCATGAAAACTCTTTTTGGTTTTCTAGTCACTCTAGTTATTCTATACAGATGTGAAATGTAGGGTAGTAGTATGTCCGAATAGAAATGGTGACAGGTAGAAAGAATTCAAAAACACTTCATTACATGCAATCTTAAAGTCAAGACCATGGTGTCGTATGAGATCTTATTAGTGGAGGTGGGTTCCTTTCCATTAGAAGTCATCACATTGGTCTAGATGCTAAGCTATTTAGAGAAAACCCAAGGTCTAGAAACACATCGTTGGCCTTAGCTAGTTGTAGAGGAAAAACTTGTCAGGCAGAAAAGCACATGGATAAAGAAAAATGACAAATGGATGCGAAAATGGGATATCAAAATCCATACTTGCCTAGATAACATTAAAGAAATAAAGAAGTTTGTCATGGAAATTTTTTGTAATATTTTATGGACAAGGTACATAGGGAAAAAATATCTTATTACATTAAAGAATTTAACCCCACTTCTAGCCATGATGAAAAGGGCTATATAAGAGCACCTATTAATTGGAAAGCAAAAATGCTAGTGGCACAAGTCAGAACTAGTTCACACTGACTATGATATGAAATTGATAGATGGAAAGTTTCAAAGGAAGAGTGGGTAGACAAAATGTGTTTATTCTGTAACTTTGTCAAGGATTGCCTGACATACAATGACATCAGATCTGGTTATACAGAGATATTGCAGAACAAGGACTTCGATTACTTATTCGAGGAAGATCAAGTGAAGAGAACAACGACTCTGATTATCAAACTTCAGAGATGGAGAGAAAAGTTAACCAAAAAATTTTTGCTAGATTAGTTCCACTCCTACCTTGGGGGGTGATCGTGTAGGTCCCATAGGCTACTTTATCCTCATGGACGTCATTAAAATCTATCATATCATCATATCATTTATTTTGTAAAAATAATATTAATACAATAATTAAGTCAATATAATTCTCTTATGGAGTGAGCACTCCAAAATAAATGCATTTATTGTCTCACACACAACCAGTTGTCTCACGCAAAAATTAGAATGTGTTTGTTTATGCCAGCACATTTCCCCTTACCATCACATTCCCCTGCCATTTACAACTAGTTGTTTAAGGCTGCAAGAGGATGACCTATGGTGGAAGAAGTCAACAATCATATTTAAGTGGATAGAATTCTCCTATGGAGTGCATGCTCTATTGTATGTGTAGTAAATGTCTCGCTGATGCAAGGAAGGATAGGGAAAACTAGGGCCAATGACACACCCAACTCTTCGAAACACCCTACAAGAGTTAACACAACAAAAATCTAACACATAGAATCAACAACCAAAGGATGAAAAGAAAACACTTTCATTGATTCTTCAAATATTCAACATACATGCCCAGCTATAAGGCATTCTAGGTTACGACTAGATACAAATACATTCAAATCCAAGATCCAACAGTAAATTTGCACTTTCCAGTTCTGCTCCCTAATCCTCTCTTTCAAAACTGTCCTAGCTTTAAGCCTAGATGCTCTATTTATATTAGCCAAAATAGCTTACAAATAATTCTAGAACATAGAGAAGCCACAAGTCAGCTCTCAGCAAATATTAAATGAAAATAAACCTAACATTAAATTCTTGAAGAGCCACAAGTCGACTTGCATCAACAATTAAATGTCCAGAAATTGATGTCCAAACAAAATCGTGATATCTCCTAGCTCTGATTGAATTAGAACTTGCACTTTGAACTATGGATATTATTTTAGGTCCTCTTCAATTTCTTAAGTTTTCAAAGGCTGATTCACCAAGGAAAAGTGTGCATCCAACTTGAAAGTCAAATACAAAAAACTGTTGCACAAAATTACCAGAATATGATACTCTAAGAGAACTGCCATATCTCCCAACATATAAGGAGTTAGAACTTTCACCTTCCATCATAGATAGTAATCTAGGCCCTCTTCAATCCCTAAAGTGAATAGCCTCTCATTAATTGTGCAAAATTAGTTACATGGTCTACAATAGGCACCCAAAAACTAGAAAACACAGTTTCAACAACAAGATAAAAACTGAAAACATGCAAGATAGCAGTGCAACCCAGGATGCTCCTGCATCACTCACATAGTGTTTTTATCTCATGCCCATACCACTATCTCACATCCAAACCATCCATTTTTCATAGTTTTCAGTTTGTCTACACGATTTTTATTTGGTCAACACAACAGTTGTACGATAACTTTTCCATCCAAGCACAAAATTCCAGTGCTACCATTGATAGAAATTTGAAGCTTCAAAGCTAAGACAATCTTCCATGGGAAATTTGAATTAGAGAAGATCCTAGAGAGCACATGTGAATTATAGAGAATCCTTCGAGAACCCCAACAATCCCATGGCCGTTGCAAGAATCAAAGGCATCAAGCTTAAAAAATGATCTTTATGTCAACTAACTCAAGAAGCATTTTTATGTGAGCATTTATAGTTCAATTGGTACCGTACAACATATGCAATCAATAGGTTCTTTTTCAAGTTATGGATTGAATGTGAGGTGTGTCATACATGGGTACTAGATGCATTCTTCGCAGGAATGTACTATATGGAAATGAGCCACAATAGAGCTCTTTAAAGTTCATCAAATGGTTGATTAGCTCATCAATATTAAGCATGGAAAAAGAAGCTCCATCTAAGTAATTGCATGAGCCAAAAGGGCTTGGTGAATATGACTACGAGAACATCCAATGGGGTAAAAAAGGTAAATACATGTTAAAATCTTGAATCTATTTCAATTGTACTTTTGACTTGTACCAAAATGGGAGCTTTAGAACAGGGTATGGGCATCATGCATGCAAGATGAAGAAGCATACGCAATGCACCTAAATTGGTTGACAGGATGCATTAGATAAATGTAGTGTTGTTGAATGCACATATGCATCTGATATAAATTATTTAGGAACTTTTTGTCAAATTAGCTTGTTGTTGACCCCAATTTGTTTTAGGATCCTTCCTACCTATCCCCAAATTATATATTTGGAATGGAGTGTGGACATCCACCAAGGATTTTGGGAGATATTACACATGCAAATGCTCTTGTAGACATATATGCAAAATGTAGAGGAAGAGACAATGCACCTGAACCATTTGACAGGTTGTACCAAAGAAATGTGGTCTCATGCAATGTCGTGGTTGCAAGATATGCAAAAAATAGGATTTTTTTTAATGCCTTAGAAACTTTCAACCAAACAATAAGCTAAGGCTTTGCCAACATCTCTTTCATATCCAATCAATCACAGGGTAAAAGGGTAGGGGGAATTTTGTCATGTCTAAAGTTTAGTAGAAGGACGATTGAGAGTTTTTTCAGCTACCCGGACAGATATCATCCAAAATATGGAGGCAAACAACACACATTTGGTTGGATATTTTGTATATTTGACAAAAAATAAGTTTAATTTTCAACCTTATAATGATTAATGTTTCATTAATAATTTCAAACCTTTTCTAAATTTTAATCAATTGTGTTGCACATTACACTTTTAAATTTATTTGATTTCTTTTACATATTTTTTGAATCATGTGAATTAGACTCTTTATTATTATTTGCAAGTGCTTGTGAATTTGATCTTGTGATGTTTTTTAGCATCAATTTTTTGAATCCCACTTTGTGATCCATCATTAGGATGAAAGCATAATCTTAGAACATAAGGAGAAATGCATCCATATTATTATTATGAAATGCATCTTTATTATTATTTATCCATATTAAATATTTTAAAATTTGATATGTATCCATATATTTCATTTATGTTTTTCATATTTTCTTGTTTTGGTATGGACACATTCTTTAACTATTATGTACCATATATTATTATTGACCATAGCAAAGCTACTCATTATCCATTATTTTCCTTCTATCTACAGTCCAAAATAATAAACAATCCAAACACACTAATAAGGGAAGGGTAGGGAACTTGATTACAATAATTATATCTCTAATAAATCAAGGTGTACAACTCTATCATTACAACCTCACAACTTAATAGTTCTTGAAGCATTAATTCCTTGTTAAAAATTTCTCTTTTGCACAAATATGCTCTCTTTAAATAACAATGCCACTTGTGCTCAATCCAACAATGTGAAAACATTAGTTTGTAATTGCTCTTTAGATTTTTAAGACAAAAAACATGATCAAATGTATTATATATAACCAACATTACTTTACTTGACAATTTCCTTTGACCTTCAATATATTACTCATGAATATCTTTCTATCGGTGCAACTATTGCATCTTATTAGGGTGCAATCGCTAGTATGTCCACTGATTATTATTTAAGTCAATGGGCTTCTCCTATGGAATGAATGCTCCAAAATAGATTAATTACTTGTCTCACACCTAGTCACATGTCTCACGACTTAATAAATGTTTTTTAAATCATAGAGCTCTTTGTTGATTTTTCATATTTTGTCATTTCCATTAAACATAATATTCAATGTAGATTTATTTTTGGATTTAAGTCAAAAGCACAATTGTCATGCTGGTGGTTTGTATATCACGATTTATATTTTTTTCTTGGGAAGGTAACATAGGTACTTAAGGAAGAAAGATATAGTTTGTTTAGTATTTTTCATTTTATTATTATTTTTATTATTTATTTTAGGTTAAATTGATGTATTTATCTTTGTGGAAAGCATAACAAAATCAATAAAATGTGGACAGAAGAGCAAAGAAAATGTGGAAATCAAATGAAGGAATGTGGAGTATAATTAAACAAAAAATTAGGAAATGTGCTAAATTTGAAGTCAATTTATTGCAGAAGTTGAGTGGAGAAATTACTCTAGTGTAATAGAACTCCATTACAACTAATCAACTCCTTTCTTCCTGGGTCAAAATAATGCACCATAACAATTTTTTACTCTTGGTAGGAAGACTTTACTTGCATTATAGTTCTCTCACAATGTTCATGTTTGATCAAATGACTATCTTCACATTTGTATCTTAGCTCCAATTACCTGTCTATGTTAATCACATGTCTATTGCTTTTTTTTGATGTCAAATCCTCTTACTCTCCTATCAAACACATCTTCTTTGTTGTCAATCATCTTCACAATCTTTTAGGTATGTATTTTTTCATTCAGCTATATAAAAACACTTCCAGTATTCAATATCACCAAGTTTCATGGTTTCCCAATTATTTTCCAAATAACAAATGGCAATCATATCCGTTAACCTTCAAACAAAAAAGAGGCATTTTTCTCAAGTTATTTTTTCCAAAATATTATGCAATTATTTTTATTGGGAAAGTTTATTCAATTTTCTTCTAATCATTATGATTCATATTACCATCCATAATCCTGCATGTTGAATATATGTTTTAAGAATTGTATGTTACATTAAATGCTTAAATGAGAAAACCATTTTTTAAGGATTATATTAATTTTTTGTTTAGGAAACAACAATATTTGCATGGTTCATTATCTAGTAGTGGGGTTCCTAGTTCCCTAGTAGGAGAATTCTCTACATCAAAAAGGGAACTCAATTCTATGGGCTAGATTGAGTTCCCCTATATAATTTTAGGTCATGCCAATAGTAATGACTAAATTGTATGCTTCATAAATTGCTATTAGATCTAGGTTGGTTCTGGTTCGCAATACTGTAGTATAGACTAGGAAGGACAAGAGCATTAGAATCATAAATTGATCATTATATTAGGCACCACATCAATCACATCATGAGATACACATATCCATCCAACCATCTATTATGATATAAAATCAGTAGTCATGTCACATATATAATAGATTGATGCACCCATCCCCATCTATTCATCATATCACCTCCAATAGATTGGGTGTGATTGGTTGAGAGGTATATAGAAATCTTCTTGCCATATCTAGATCAAAAGGTATATCCTACCCCAACCCAACACCCTTCTTTGTTGGTTCTACTCGAATATATGACCAGAGAAATGGAGATAGGACAATATCTATCATGTGAGATAACTGGGTATGGACAAATGACTCACATAAGAAAGATTCATGTCATTAGTTGGTTGACCATTGGGAAGGATCTTGATTAGAGTTCTCTCCCAACCCAATATAGTTTTTGGGCCTAGTTGATCAATTTGTGAACAACTCATTAAATCTAGGCTTGAACAAAATAGACAACATAAGAAGACATGGATCTAACCAATCACAATTGGCGCTTTTGAGGTGAAACAAAAGAAAGATATTATCATCTTCGATTATGATGAGATCAATATCCCTTGGAAGAGTACAACTCCCCTCACCATTACTTTGACAACATTGGTATGGTACAACACCTGGTAGGGAAAGAGTTCATACATGAGGATGCATTATAAGACCACTAGATGAAAGTAGTAGATGACTATGCTGCTTGTATAAGGGACTATTGTAGGATGACTCTATATTTATGAGAACATGTGTTGAAGATTAAGATCCATCTAAAGGATGTGGAAAAGGATACCAAAGATATCATGGATCATTTATACAACACAAAATAGATCTATGAACGACCAATAATGAATGCAAAAATAGGGAGAGATGAGAATGCAAATATAAATCATCAGGCCAGGCATGTAGTCCAATTGACAAAGGAATGGATCAAGAAACCTTTTGGAATGACTCTAGCTCCTTAGGTTATTCCCCTACAAGAAACAACAAGGACAATGAAAGGAAAAGGTGGATTAGTCACAATGCCAACTTTTCCTACTTAATTCCCAGTAAGGTTAGAAATGGTACATCAATATGAAAGGGAGGTTGAGTACATTAGGGCTAATTAGGGCACCAACAAGAGGAAAAGAGTACCTTCTAGGGCTAGGAAAATAACTCAAGCCCAAGCGCCTCAACAAGAATAGGTACAACTTGAACAAGTAGAGCCTCAAGCTAAGCTTGAAGCTCAAGAGCCTACACAAGAGCCACAAGTGCCTCTACAGCCAGAACAAGTAGAGCCTCGACCTAAACAAGTAGAACCTCTACAACCTAAAAAAGTAGAGCCTCAAGCTAAGCTTGAAGCTCAAGAGCTTGCACAAGGGAAGGGTTGAACCAATTGTGGTAGGAATATAGAGGAAGAGATTAAAGAAGAAAAAAACTATGTTTCCTTAAGTGCCCTAGGCAATCCCAAAAGTGGAGGTGGAAGAAGAAGAAAGGGAGAAAATTTAATTTTTCCCCTTAAGTCAAAGGACCTACTTGGCTAGGGCCACAAAGGAAGAGAGAAGAAGAAGCTCCATAGTGACACCTCCATCTGCTCTAAGGGAGCCTATCCAAGTATCAACATCAAAAGATAAGAAACAACAATGGATAGATGATATGGAAGGGAAAGAAACTTATGTATTTAACCTATCTAACTTTGACTTCATGATAGCGGGTACTAAGATGGTGGGAGAGAAAATAAGAGATACTCCCACAAGTGAACCCTTAGGAGAGGACTAGAATCAATTGTTGTCTCTACCTCAAGGACCTCTGGGCATTTGACCACCACCATCTCAAGATATGGAGTTTTTGAATAAAGGTTTAGTGACTCCACTTCTTGAGCCTACACAAGAAGAAGACAAGAGACTAAGGAAAGTGAGCCCCAACAATTGCATATAATTGAAGTATCTTAAGAAGGGAAAATAATTGAAGAGCCTCAAAAAATTCGTTAGGATATAGAGGCTAGGGTCTTATCCCAACTAGATACAGAAACTCCAAGTGTAGATCTTTCTCAATGGGAAAAGACTCTAGAGAGAACTGATAAGGGGAAGGAGCCTATAGTAGAAACAACCTCTTCAACGAAGTACATGTCTCCCATGGGCACCACAACAACATGGATAAAGAGGGAGGTCATGTTTAACCAAAAAAGGAAGTTGGAGCTAACATTTAAGGAGGGAATGAGGGAATTAGTGAAAGAAATCAAGAAACCTGAGCCACCTACAAGTGATGTGCAAACATTGATCTTCATAAGTAAGCACCAAGATCAAGACTTTCTTGCACATATAGCCATTCCTCCTCTACATTCTAACACCAAACAACTAACTCCTAGTACTAAGACTATCAAATCAAGAAGATCATGTTGGGAAGACCCATATCTAACATAACCAAAGTGATGATTACTATTGGTATGAAAGAGGTGGTCAAGCATATGGACCGGGATGAATCTAATTTGATAGCACTATGAAAATAAAATGAGATATTAAGAGACTATCTACATGAATTTGTGGGTCTAATCAACTTGGAGAATCTAGAGATCACTCTTGCAGCAACATTAGAGAGAAGAGGAATAGGGGGGCACAATTAGATCCATTTTTGGAAGCATTTTAGTAATGGCATGACAATTTTGAAGAAAAAGGTGTACAGATGATATAGGAAAATTTAGGTTTGTTACACCACATCTACTTGAGTGTTGACAAGTTGTTGTCCATAGTGAACCAAAATTTTGTGTTAATGGATGAAGTTCATACCTAGGAAAATGACTTATAAGCTTTGAAATAAATCAAAGATCAAAGATATCAAACATTAATGAAGGTATATGTGGCTGAGGAGCTTGATAAGATAGATGATTGGATAGAGAAAATATCACTAGGAAATAAGGTTATGGAGGGATTGCACGTAGAAATCTAGTGGATTAAAGATAAGACTCAAGAGTAGTTTTTGGAAGTAGAGAGGTACTACAATGCCACTAGCCTTGAGATTTTTGAGGATGATTCAAAAACCAAGCTTTTTGTAGTGCAATCAATTGTTTAATAGTTCAAAGATACATGTGAAGAAGCTTCATCAGAAGATGACATCAGACAAGCCTTCAAGACCAAAGAAGCATTGTTGGAACTGGACACCAAGCTTGAGGATTTTATGGAATCAATCTGGATTGAAGTGAGTAATTATCAGCAAGTAGTGAAGAAAAAGTATGAGGGTATCAATTTTGCAGAGGCTACCCAATTGGTGGAAATAATAAAGAAGTTTAAGAGAAAGTGTCCAAACATCATTTTGGTCTAAAGGGGAAGAAAACCCAAATATTGGAAATCTTGGAACTTGTCATGTGTAGGTACAAAAGAGTGCTTTTAATAGAGGTGCACCAACATTTTTGAGTAAGAAGTAGTGCACCAATAGTTAATTGCCAATTCCTAATTTAGAGAATTCCATGCACTGAAAACACATTTTGACGACAATTCAACTCCTAGAAATGCCTGAAGAAGGTCAAGCTTCCATTTTTAGAGCTTCCAGAGACTCCTAGATCATCTTGCAGCTGCATTCTTCTTATCTTCTAATTCTTTTATTATTTTGTGACATGTAAAGGATCATGCACCCATTAATGAATATGAATGGTGGTGGTGACCTACTTTACACCATTTAGAGAGTCAGTTTGTATATAATTAGATTTGTTTTATTAGTTTTTAGCATGTGTTTGCATTTTAAGAAGTCTCACTCCTAACACAAAGGGAGGAGATGATTTCTTTTATGTAATATGTACTCCAATCCATTATTTTGAAGCAATAATATATGCTATTGGTGCTCTCATTTTGAGTGTACTTATTCTTGCTAGAGTGTGTTATTTTTGTGAATGCATGTTCCTAAATGATAGTGAAGCCAATGGTTTTATTGCATATTTATGAATGTGCGACCTTTTAGTTTTGGTGTTTGCCTCATGTTAACGAATTATGTTGATGTAATGAATTAGAGAAAAGATCACCTATTTTTCTTGCATAGCATCTTGTCTTGCATGAGTGCACTTTTGTGGCCTTACAATTTGATGAAATGTGAAACATCTTTTAGTTATTATTGAGTTCCCATCGACGATTGCATCAGTGGAGTTGAGGAAGCATTGTTCCTAATTTTATTGGTTTCCTACCTAACCTTTTTGATGATTTAATTCACAGACATGTTCTTACCATGGTTTATGTCCATTAGGAATTTTGATTTCAATTTATTTTCTTTAATCTATTGTTACCTTATCTTTGTTATTGGCTTTTCTAACACTTGGTTAAAATAAGAATTCATATAGTTGCATCAATAAATTGCATTCATCATAAAACATAAAATACCAATATATCTCTTTAGTAGTTAATTTTTAAAATAGCAATAGATCAAATAGATTATCCAAAATTGTTTAGAACAAGCAAAAACCTCCTCATGAACATACACATTTATCTTTAATTGATTGGATTTCAATAGGTCATAAGATTGCCCAAAACCATGGAGTTGATCCTCAATTAGCTTTTCAAGAGAGGAGTTTGAAAGGATTCATACTGTTCAACATCATGCAAAATGACAACTCAAGAGAAGTGGCACTAGAAGGAGGGCGTACAAACCATTCAGATAAGAAAAACAACTTACTGTTTTGAAATTTTGCAGTTTTCAGAAGTTCAAATAATTTTACATATGAGATAGTTAGAAGGTGCCCAGGTACACAGGTGCACTATTTTGAAAGAGTGTGCTTATGTAGAAGTGCACTTTTCTAGGATTGACACAAACTAGAAGATCATGATCTCCCATCTCCATTTTAGCGAGCTTTAAGATCTTCACCTGGGGCACACAATTTCCTAGAACTCGCCCATTTCCACAAGCCTCACAATGATAAAGGATTACCAAGAATTCTACCACTTCCCTTTCAAATTAAATCATCTTCTCTAGCTCCACTTCTAAATTAACCTCCACCTATTATTCCACCAAATCCTCCACCTTTGGCCTTCTTTGCTAATGTATTAGATTCACCAATTAATTTTCAATGTGTACTTAACAACCTTCCCAAGAATCCTAAGAAATTCTTCCCAAGGTTCATCTACGGAGAAACATGAATAGCTAAGGACCATATCAAGGTATTAAAATAAATATACAATCAAAAATAGGTTCAAGAAGAGAATGTGTTCCTCTATTTATTCCCATACTCATTGGGAGATGTTTCCTTTAATTGGTACATGAATTTTTTAGTATGAATGCTGATTATACTACTTTTGGGGAGTATCCTGAGCATTGGAGAGTATTAACATGTTGCATTCATGACTATGTTTATCATTGATGTCAACATAACTTGGTTTCTATAAAGACTGGTAGTGTAGCAGACATAGATCTTGATGGTATGGACAATGGTTTGATTATTTGGTGATGCATAGTTATGGACATGTTTGGCACAATCTCTTGATGACATGGTTAAGTGTGCAGAGTCTAAGAAGAAGATGTACAAAAGATGTACATGATTTACAGAGAGTAGTCTAGAGACAAAGTATTGGGAAAGCAGTTCCTGATATTTTTTTCCTATCTTACATCTAAGATGTAATTAAGAGATGCACAGTCAAGTAGTGATAGAGGACACTTAGTTGATGATGTTAGTGAGTGTGCAAGGCCTAGTATCACACGTGTGAAGTTTTGTATAGATTGTGAGTCGACAATGCTATTATAATTGTAATTGTAATTAATTAATTATCTTATTATAATTAATCATGAAAGCCTCAAGGCCAACTCAAGGAATTATTATGAAGATATTGTATAAAGGATAGATGTTTCCCTTGATTGTTATTTTGTATGAGTATCTTGTTGTAGTTCTAGTTTATATTACTAATATGGTTAAGTTTGTTTAAGGTTGATATTTGTGATATGAGTTGGATAACTGATTCACCCCACCCCCCGCCCTCTCAATAATATCAGTTGACTATATATTCTAAAAATTGGTATTAGAACATTAGGTCCTTGAAGGATAAGGTTAACAAATTTGGGAGATTGATGGAGAATCTTTTCAAAAAGGATAGTCCTAGATTTGATGGGGCCAACTATGACAGTTGGAAGGAGAAGATGAAGACACATCTACTGTGCATGGGTCCAATATATTGGATCTTGACAAAGGGGAAGAAGACAATTATAGAAGAAGAAAAGATAGAAGGTTGCAGTGAAGAAGAGAGAGATCTATTTATGTGTAACATGAGAGCAAGAAAAGCTCTACTAATAGTTCCAAAGAGTGAGTGCAGTCAGGTAAAGTCACTTGAAACATCTTATGAAATTTGGAAAGCATTAGAATCTACTTTTTAAGATGATGATCATGCTAAGAATATGATATTGCAAACTTTGATATGTACATTTCAAGATGCTAAAATGATGGAAAATGAATCTATAAGAAGTTATGTTGGCAGAATATTAGAAATTGTTGCAAGAATTAAGTCTCATGGTGGAACCAAGGAAGATGAGGAAGTTATATCGAAGATCTTGAAAAGTATGACATCATCATTCAAACTGATATCTCAAATGATTCAACTAGTAATGCCCTACACCACAAATTTCACAAAGGAAATGTTTCTTGGAAGATTAGAATCAACAGAAGAAGATTTGAGACAATCTAGAGATTTATCAAGAGTCAAAATTGCTTTTAGTGCCCTATACATTCAACCTAATTTGACAAGGAGTGCAAGCATATATGGAGATTTTTCTGGTAGCAGTAGATCCAATGAAGACAAGAAGATTGAGAAATGAATAGCCCTTCTGGTGAGAAGAGAAAAGGATGGTAAACAAATTTTTAAACGTTGGAGTTGTAATGGATTTGGTCAGTATGTACCCAATGTCCTAAAAGAAAGAAAAAGTATAAAGGAAAGTTTAATCCTAGAAGAGATAGAGATAGAAACTATTTGTGTGCAAATGTAGATGAAGAATATGATGAGTAAGGTCAAAGTGAAAGTAATGATGAATTAGGATTTGTGGCTATCAAGGAAGATGATCTTGATAGAGAAATTAGAGAAGAAAGAGTTCTAGTTACCCAAGTAGAAAATAAATTTGATTGGATAATTGATAATGGTTGTTCACATCACATGACTGGTGATATGAACAAGTCTGTTAAGTTCAAGAATCATGATGGAGGTATTGTTAGAGTTGGAAATAATGCAATTTTTCATATAACAAGAATTGAATCCATTACTCATGATGGTAAAACTAACATTGATGATGTTTATTTTGTTGATGGATTGAAGCATAACTTGTTGAGTTGGACAATTGGTGGACAAGGGTTATCTATTGTAGTTCACTAAGAAGACCTGCATTTTCAAAGATAGATATGGTAAGATGATTGGAACTAGCACTAGATTCCAAAGGCCTTTATATATAGTTACTCCTAGTGTACTTTCACATTAAATTGAATAGTAATAAATCAATTGTGGATATTATTATTCTAATCATACCTTGTTGGTCTACTCTTGTGCTTGTGTTTGAGTTCCTTGATCTTGGGTGAATTTTTTCCTAAGGCAAATTCTTACATGGTATTAGATCGTGGAGAATTTCTCTTCACATAGTCATTCGAGACCATTGTTACTTCAACACCTCAGCCCAGATCTAGAGTATCGTAGTCATTGGTAGGGTCTAGAGCTAGAACGAACCTCACCATTGCATTTGGAATGTCGACTCGATGAAAGTTGGCTATAAATTTGCCTACCCTAGGCCAAAGTCAATTTTGAGGCAAATTTTTTTTGCAAATTGGCACCCGAAGGCCCAATTTGCAAGTTTTGTATGATTGCATTTTAGATTTGCAATTTCATTTTTAAATCTCAATTTAATTTTCTTTTTATTTTTGTCAACATTATTTTGCTATTTTCAAAAGAATTTTTTGAAATTTTTTTTTGCCCTTTGGGCAAAAAAGAATTTTTTTTGTATATGCACTATCCAGTCACACCCAAGTTCTGTACTCTACATGGAACATTCCATTTTGTACCATAGGAATTTTTTTTTTTTACAATAGACACACTTTACAAATATGACTTTGGACACAACAGATAGAAACCTAAAACCTTGGTGGTCTACAATATCTGATAGCACTACATTTGGTTTAAACATGACAACCTTTCTCACACAAATTCTTCACTACCCACCAACATGGGGTTAAACCTTCAGCTCTCACCATAAATTATCCAGTAACTCTTTCACTGGCCGGCCATTGCATTCATGACTGTGATAAAAAACCCAACCACCACTGCACCTTGTTCTATCAGTGGCAATGTAGGGTTTTCTGGTGGATTACAATGTCTTCTAGCTGCTCTTTTCCTACCATGTGGCCCAATCACATGACATTAAAACAAGCCTGATCGCAAGCCACACGACACTTGCCACCTTATCCACCTCGCAGCCAAACCAACCCTACCACGTTAGCATTTCTAGCAAAGGAACTTACACATGGACTGTACACCTAGTCAACATTGACTCACTTTGTTTGTATAATACCACATCGATTTCCATACCAATTTGTACTATATGGTCATGCCATGTCAGCCAAGGGGACTAATTTTTTGCCATGTCAACATTTCCTGGGATTAAATTTGACTATCATCAGACCGTCATTCCAAGGAATTTTTAAACTTCTACAACGATCATTTGACCATCAAATTTAAGCTCCCTATTTTTTGCCCAGACCCCTCTCTAGATGTAGTTTTGATTTGATAGTCTGATTTTGGGAGGCAATAACTCAATCATTTGGACTCCAAATCAAGTGCAATTTTTTTGATTTTAAGTAGAATTTCCTACTTTTCATTGGTGGTGTTCTTTTCTAGTTTTGGTGCACAAATTTTTTAGAAATTGCATTTTGTGGTGACTATACCTATCCAATCCTGCATTTTGCAACTTGAAACACTCCATACGGGCTCATCTAGACACATTTTTAGGTTCTATTTTTTTTGGAAGTGCATTATTTTTTGTCTAATTTCTAGTTCTGTAATCATATTATAGGGTTGTGTGGACAAAAATATCACTTTCAGCATTAGGGCCTTTTCTATGTTGTATTGCTTTCAAAAATTGTTGTACATCCGAGCTACATTACTTAGTGTCAAATTTCAGCCTCAAAAGGTAGTTATATATAGAAAAATTAGATGACCACTTAGTACATTTTGACAAGTGGCCTCTTGTACATGCACTACCTCTAAAGCACCAAATTATATATTGGGGGGTTAATTCCTTTTTTCTTGCATATTTGGGGGTTCATTGATTAGTTCATCATGGAAGAGAAAGATTTAATTATCTTGACACTAAAAAAATCAACAATGGATTCAATTGGCTCTTACATATCTTAGTCAACACAATGTACTGCCATATGCGAGAGGACTTAGCTACAATGTAGGTACTATTTCCATCATTTGTCGTACTCTCTATCTATTTATGGATATGGAGGTTATGGATTCACTTGATGACCTAAAGTCCACTAATCCATATGATGGTTGGATCTATCTTTGGGAGATGTATGGACATCCAAAAATTCCTCCATTCCCAAAGATCTTTTATCTCTAGTTGTAGTTGCATCCTCTCTAGATGAGATCACACCTCTAGATGCTCTTGTTGCTCCAACCATAGATGCTTTAGATTTAGTGTAGCAGGAAACTCTATGTCTTCCTACTTCAGCTTCATGGGACAAATTCCTTCTAGCCATTATAGAGCTATTCATGGAGTCTCACCTTGAAGGTGTGGGAGACATCATTGATGATATTTGTCTTCTCTTTGTTGAGGCGAATACTTCATCCATTGCCATAGTGATCAATTCATGTCCTTTAGCACAGTAGGGTACACTTTGTCTTCTAGCACTAGCTTCTGCATATGACTTCTTGGTAGACATTTTAGGTCTGTTTGTAGAGTCATACATTACATATTTGGGAGACTTCTTTGATGATATACAACTTCTCTTTGATGAGGTAGTTCCTTCTTTAGTTGTTGTGAGGGCTCACTCTGACCCTCATTCCCATTCTCTACATGATTGATCTTTATAGGTTGATGTGATTGTGGATTCTTATGTACAATATTCGTAGGAGGTCTCTTTATTAGTTGAGGAGATAGTAGGCTCTTTGGGATAGGTTCTACACACATCCTTGCTAGATCTACACTTCTTCTTTTTAGCAATGTTGGAAGGGGTGACCATTAGTATCAATATAGGGATAGTTGAGCAGGTTTCAAGGACATGATTCATCATCGAGATTCTTTCTACACATAGGGGAAGCATCTCACTTGTACCTTTTCCATTGTTTCTTCCAAAGGGGAGGAACATTATTCAGCGCTCATGGATCAGCTTCTACATTAGAGCCACTCTCACTAATTGATACACTACATTTGGGGGAGACTACCTTGTCTCCTTCTTCTTCTCTTTTATGGGGGGACCTTTTCCTCTTATGGGGTTTTGTTGTTCTCATACTTCACTTTTCTATATACTAGATGTATGCCACAATGGGGGGGTCTTGATTACTCCATCCATCCATGCATCTTGTCTTTTCATCTCTCTTTTTGGGGGAGGGTTTTTCCCATGAGATTTTTCCTCTTTCTCTACTTTATGAGAGATTGCATTTCATTATGGACATGGATACCTAACATGACCTAGTAGCCGAGACCCATTATGCATTTGATCCTAGTTTTAATAAGCTTAAGGGAATTCCCCTAAGTTGCACTTAAGGGGCAGTGTTAGTGTAAATACATATTTACTATTTACACCTACTTAATTTTACTTAGGTAAATGCATTATTTTATTATTTATTTGCTGAGACACTTAGGAGTTTGGATACTTTTATGAATTGTCATGTTGACAACATAGAAGTAAGCAACTCTAATTTATCACATGGTGTCTACAACACTAGAGTTTGCATCATTAACTATGTTATCATGTAGACAACATAGTTATCCACACTCCTAACTTAGCACATGGTGTCTACAACATTACTTCATGTGCTACACCTTTGTAGCCTTATCCTCTCATCATCACACTTACTCTTGTGCTTAATGGAGGATAAC
The DNA here is from genome assembly GCA_028749045.1 of Cupressus sempervirens. NCBI lineage: Eukaryota > Viridiplantae > Streptophyta > Pinopsida > Cupressales > Cupressaceae > Cupressus > Cupressus sempervirens. The sequence continues at coordinate 163,535,221 of CM053783.1, forward strand.
CCACATTTGGTGGGCATGTGCCTAGTTGTATGACTTATCATGTTGTTGATTCCTATGCATTCTAGATGCCTTTATATACTGGCACTCTTAGTGTACTTTCACATTGAATTGAATAGTAATAAATCAATTGTGGATATTGTTATTCTGATCATACCTTGTTGGTCTACTATTGTGCTTGTTTTTGAGTTCCTTGATCTTGGGTGAATTTTTCCCTAATGAAAATTCTTATAGGAACCCTAGAGATGGATGAGGCTCTAGAAAAGTTATGTGTGAATGGTGTGTTGAAACTTGAGCATCAACACTTGGAGACCAAGGGTTTAACCCACATTCCACATGTGCCCTGAGACTTTTAGATAAAATAAATAATGTTTATCCTTAGTCATGTACACAATGAGTAGCTATGGTTGGAGTAGCCTATTCTAATAATGAAGAAAATGATTCATTGAATCACAGGGCTCCTAATGTTGATCAAGGAAAAATCTATCAAAATCTTAAGTTGGGTAGAGTTGGAAAGCAAAACTCTTGCCAAATGGGATGGAAGAGGTATGAAGATCGGTTGTGTAACTAACATGGAGTTGAAATTTGGAAACCATTTAATAGCACATAAGATCTATATCTCTAGTCATCTCAACAACATGGCATGTGAGGCAGTTGATCTGGCTCTCAAGGTGGTGAAGAATAACATGTCCTTTGACCTTGCTGAGCTAATGCTAAATCAATTCAACAAGAACATAGAGAGTATCAGGATCTTGAAGAATAGCCCATGTAAGTTTGGATCATGCTTAACTTTTTTATTCTTCTTTATGCAAAATTTTTTCCCTTCAAAAGGTTTAATCATATGGAGAAAAGATGTACTCGTACTATATCAGATCAATGAGTATATAACAGAGATGGGTGAGAAATTTGTTAATGTCATGGATAATTATTTTGATTCATTCAAGGAAAAGATGAATGAAAGATTTAGAATTCCTATGAAACTTGTAGAAGATTACATGGATGATTTTTGTTTCATGGTAGACTCAAGTAGTCAAACCTAGAGTGGTGTGGGTTAAACCTCTAAGCTATGAGGTTAACATTGATGACACCAAGGATATCATTGAAGTACTATTGAATGAACCTCTAGGTACCAAAGCTATATATTTTGGTATTTATGATGAAGCCAAAGCTAGAAAAGAACTTGAAATAAAGCTTAAGTAGTCAACAAAGGAAAGAAGAGGATAGCAAAACTAAGGAAAGCAAGTTCTACTCTCCTATTGACATAAGGAAAAGGAGATGATGTGGAAGAAGATGATACATAAGATGAGGTAGAAGAAACTACATCAAAAGAAGAAGAGCCAATTAGAAAGAAAGGAAAGTTTATCATAACCAGACCTACCAAGTCATCTATTGCAATATTCACAAGGAGAGCATTCATATCTAGAAAGAAATTGAAATTAGGTGAAGAAGAAGCAGAGGATATTATTTTCAAAAGGCCTCCACCTACATTTCAAGAAAAACTAAAAGAGATTGATGTAGGAGCTAGAATGGAAAAAATTAAATCTCTCAGATATGAGACCAAGAATGCAGATGAGAAGCAAGTTGAAGGCATGATTATGTCCAATTTAGGTAAATGGAAATATTCACCTGATCAACTTGTACAGAGAATTCCCAATGAACTGATGGAAAGGATCAAGCCTAGATGGGAAAATTCTAAGAAGACCACAAAAGATATATTTGAACAGACCCTAAGGAAGCTCATGCCAAGTCTTAATGATAAAGATGTAAAAGAATCCATGAAGAGGAATGAAGAAAAATTCACTCTAAAATTCAACACTTGCATGATATTGATTAATGACATTGAACATGTGGTGAAGAAAACTACTACTACTTGGAAGAATATCTACAATCTTCATCAAAAGGGTGATTTTGTTGTTCATATTAGTGATAAAGATGATGATGAAGATGAAAAGGATGAAAAGGACAATAATGATGAGGAAGAATTAGATGATGTTAATCTAGATGATGAGGAACAAGAATATGAAGCTACCAAGGAGAATCTCCTTGAGATTCAAAGTATTGAGGAAACTGACCTAGAGAAGATTGCAGCAATGGTTATGGCCTCATTTCCTCACTCTCCAAGAAAAGCTTTAATGCCATCAAGATTAGAGAAAGATTCTACCAAGTTTTTTGTGGCTACCACTGCAACTCCATGCACCCAACCAATCTCTGTACCTATTTAGCTAAGTATTGCATTGACTAAAGTGATCAACACTTCATCTACCAAACATCTAGTACTTCCTCCTTCATTAGATTTGGCTACACAACAACTAGGTATTTCTATTGTTAGTGCAATATCTACTTTTGTTACAATTCCCATTGTACAAATAGTTAGTACAAAGATAGTTGAGAGAAAGCCTCAACCGAGTACTAAAGTTTCAAGAAAAGGAAAAGGTAAAGAAGAAGAAATTGATCTTGATGAGGATATTGTTATCCCAAATTGAGATATCTCTACTCTAAGTCCTGATCAAATGAACATAGTAGGTGAACTATTGTAGAAGAAAGATAAGAAATAGAAGCTTAGAGAAGAGAAAAGTAGAGAAAACCAAGTACTTGAAGATATGAAGAACATACTTGTAGATGCACTTAATACTGAGGTTGATAGTACTCAACTTGTTTTGGTTCAGTTAGAAGAACTTGTTCCGAAATTCAATGAATATTTGAATGGGAAATAAAAGTTGCTACAGAGAGCATAGAAGAAACTTGAGACCAAAGTATTGGAGCAAGTTGCATAGAAAATTACAATATATCAAGTAGAACTGTCTACTATCCTCAGCTCATTAGAGAACTCTACCAATAATGTTACTTCATTATTTAGCAAGTTATGTGCTACATCTATCTTTACTTAGGAAATCAAAGATAAACTATCTAAGATAGATAAATAGTTGAAGGCAAGTGCACAATAATTGTCACTTGACCTGAGCTATAGTTTTGCTCATTACTCAAAGATCGGATTTTTTATTGATATGCAAGTAGAATTATTAAGGGAAGAAGCTAGGATTAGGGCTACACTTGTAGAAATAAGGCATGATTCTTCTGAACATGGATACATTGCAAAAACACATTTCACATGCAAAAATTTTCATCCATGATAACAAATTCTTCATAGCTGATCATATAATGGAGTTATTAGCAGAAGTACAGATTGCATTACATGCAAGCAAGGTCTTACAAGAAAATTGGGACAAGACAATGTCACTAATTTTGAAGGTACATTCTAATTTCTTTTCACATTTTTGCATTACCATGTAGCATACACCTTTGGCATTTATGTCAAAAAGGGGGAGAAAATGTGAAGATGTGATAAAATGGGTGAAGATGAGAAGAGAAGATGTAATATAAAAGACATGAGATATATAGTAAGTAAAATGTATATATATGTATAGGGGGGTAGCATAAAATTATATATATACATGTACAGACTATAAAAAAACATCTTTTACAAAAGCGATTTAAAAAAAATCTCAAAAATAGAGTATGTTACCGAGTGAACACACAGGGTGGAGACTAAAGATTGTTTTGATCTTGAAATTTTGAGAATTTATTTTTTTATTGATAAGTGTTTTTTTTTACTAATGCCAAAGGGGGGATTCTTGACATTATGGTCAAGTTTGTTTATTAGTGACTCACACTTAATCAAATAGTTAGAAACTGCTAAGCTTATCTTTTAGTTTACAATGTTAACTAAGTAATTCAGGTTTACTGAGTTCCATAGTTGCTACCAAGTTCCATAAACAATATTCATTTTGCACTGAGCAATATCTATGAAGTTGATGACTATCAATGTAAATTGAGCTTCATAGTGTTTATCAAGTTACTTAGTGCAAACTAAGTTCTCCAATATTTACCAAGTTTACATCATCAGTGATGTGAATCTAGTGTTGATCGAGCCAAGAAGTATCAACCAAGTAATTCAGTTTATACCGAGCTTGTAGTGATAGTGTTGAGAAAACTATGTAGTGTCAACCAAGTGATAAATTTTATATGTTGAGTTTCATAGTGTTCAATGAGTCACTAGTGATGATTGAGTTAAAACTAGTTGGAAGTGATTAGCACAAATCAAGCTTTTATGTCTACTGAGAGCATGATGATACCAACTGTTGAAAATGGTTGTTGATTATTAGAACCTCACTGAGTTTGTCTTTAGAACTTGAGTACTAGCAATTGGGCCAACTTTGTGTATTTTGGTAAAACTTGTATTGTAGCCGACTTTGATGAATTGTTATTTGAATTGGTATATATGTAATGTAATGTATCACATCCAAAGACAAGGAAGTATAACATGAATATGAGAAGATATATATCAGAGTAGAAGTGTGAAGTAAGAAGGCTACAAGCTATATAAGGAGCAACAAAAAATTATCTATCACAACAAGGTGACCATTACACCAAAGAAATCTCAACTAGCAAATCAAAGTTGTAGATCAGAGATTAGCCACTGGTTCATCCTAACAAGTGGAATAGTTAAATCCTTTCACAAGGTAGACATAAAAATCTTTTTTAAATCTCTTTATTGAGTGCATACTTCATTGCATGTTTTGTAAATCCTTTAGCAAGGTGGACCTAGTAGTCCTTATTGCTCCTAACAGGGTAGATCATTAGAAGTGGTCAATTATAAGCCTTAACCAACCAAATTTATACTATAATACTAAAGCTTGTTGGTATCATTCCCACCCCAATTTTTCTTTCTATTTGGAAGGTTTCTAGGTCACCATGTCTTGTGTCAAAGTGATATGAATGTTTTAATGCTTTCAATTTTTTAGGCATGCAATTATGTTAGAATACGTATGAAGGATTAATTGGTGAATTAAGATTAAGTTTTATTGGTTCTTGACTCACCCCTCCCCTCTAAGTAACCTAGCCTATCTTATATTTCCAACAACAAGCATATGCCTTCAAAAAATTGAACAAGCAACAAAGAAACCTTATCAACACAAGCACTTTTGAAATCTCTAAAATTAAACCCTATGAATGCTAACCCAATGTGTATAGTCAAAATGTTTTCACTTGTGAAATCTCAAAATTAAATTCTATGAATGCTAAGCACATTCAAAAACATGCCAAGTAGAACTACCTAGAGGTTATAACTCATTACTCAACAACTTGGCTCATGCTTGATGTCTTGTTGCCTCACACAATTCCCATAATAGATGTTGGATTTGTCATGGAGGTGCTATTGGAAAACTAAAGGGACACAAATGGTGAATGTAAAATCTTGGGGTGACCTGAGTAGTCCACTAGGAGTGATCCTTTCACCAAGATGTTGAGTGGATAATAAATGTAGCTTCTAATCCTAAGATATTTAGAAAGGGTATCATTTGCGACACCCCTATTGCATCTAATAATAAGACACCTTGTCAGAGACAAGTAATAGACATTACAGCCACAAGAGCACCTTAAGAATTCCCACTTAGTGTTCTCCTCATGGCCATAATCCCACAAGTACTTCCACTAAATGAAGACAAGTGGTATGCCCCTCAAGGGTTTGGCCTTTGTCAAAGGGTTTGTGATTATAGTGGGTTGGGTTAGCTGGCTTGTGCTTGTTCCCACTTTGAGTTGTTCCTATTAGATCTTTCCACCAATAGAAGGCCCTCTAAAGGAGATATCTCACTAGGAGAGAGATAAAGTTGATCCACACCAAAGAAATCAAGATTTTTGATTCACTCGAAGGGTGAAAAGAATACTCTGCTATTCTTAGTGCTTCCCCCAAACATGCCAAAAAGATTAATTAAGACCACTAAAAAAGTAGATTATATTAGCCACTTTCGAGACTTAATGAAGGGTCAAAATTTATGATTCAACACAAGGGTGAAGAACATAATCTCCTACCAATAATGAGACCTACTTGCAAGTTTTAGGTGCCTATGAAAGGAAATAAATAGTAGATGCCACACAAATAAATGGACTAAAAAATCAAGCTTACATGGTTTGTTTGTTTTTGTGTTGCTTGGGCAGTCTTGCAAAAACATTAGTACCCCTTTTTAGAAAATAGAGTCTTTGACATGTGTTCTTTTAATGAGAAATTAAGCAAGCAATTTAGGAACACCCTACATAAAAAATTGTGATAGTACATCAAAAGGGTTAGCCAAATGTAACAAATTTGTAGAAACCCATTAATCAAATAGTAAATAACCATAAAATCCAAAAAAAAAGATGCTTCAAGAGCTAAAAATATTAATAAAAAACCAAAATATGTTTGTATTTTGAACTGGGTGATGCTTTTTGCTAATAAACATTGTATGAAACTTCCCAATATACCTAGGCAATACAATCTTCCCAGGTGATACTTTGTGTCAAACAATGTGATATTTCTCACAACTATAATGTAACAAAATGTAAATGTGGGTGCGATACTTTCAAAAGGTAAAGTATCACACAACTATAGAATGGAATATCATATGATACTACAAAAGTATTGCATGAGAATTTATCAACAAAAAAAGAGAGCAAACAAAAATAACAAGTAAGAAAGTGACAAAAATGCAAAAAAAGGGCAAAATAGAGTTTTTTAGCCCCATGGTGGGCACCAAAAATGTACACTTAGAAAGGTGCACTTCTCTAAGTCCTATTAGAGAGATCTCATGGAATGAGAGCCTCAAATTCTAACCTGGAGCTCCCTATGAATTAAATGCAAAGGAATGCAAATAGAAATAGAATGGCTCTTAGCTAAGCATAAGAATGAAAACCCATTGCAAGTATGCCATGAAATGGGAGATTCTAAGACAAGAGAAAGGATTCTAGTGTCCAAGAACCAATATGAGATGCTATGCAAAAATGCAACTAAGCTACATGAAATTTAATAAATACAAGCTAATAAGCAAACATGATAGTGTAACAAGCCTTCTAATTAAACTAGATTCTTTTTTTTCTAATGCATAAAAGAACCTATACTAATGTAACATGATATTAAACTCCTATGATATGGAAATATGAGAATGAGGTTACAAGACCTTCCAAAGCTCCAAGAGTGCCTATAGAAAAACTAGTAGCATAACAATAGTGCAAAAAAGATGGATCCTTAGCTAAGGAGAGAGCTTTGCCTTTTGAACAAGTACAAATGATGGAGATTATGAAGCAAGAGGATCTAATCAACGATGGGGAGTTGACTTCTACATATCATTTCCACCAATCACAAAGAGTTGACTTTTGTATCTCCATGTGAGACAAATGAATATTTTTTATTTTTTAAAATGAGAAATGGCTTTATGTGTGCAACTTAGGATAAGAGATGAATGGGGTCTTTTATTTAATTAAAGGGGGATATGTTCCTTTTAATTAAATAAGAACTTATGATCTAGTGGTCAAACCATATGCTAAAATAAAATAAGTTGATTTTTGAAGATTTGATCAAGATATATGATTTAATAATTTTAACAAAAATGTCGAGAAGGGGGCTAATAGTCCTGATGACCATTTTTGGGTGATTATACTACCATATTTACCAATTTTTTTATTCTCATGGCTTCCAAGTTTTTCTCTACTAGGTATTCAACATTGCCTAGTTCATCTCTAATGTTATCAACCAAATTAGTTAGTTAGGTGATGAGATTCTTATATTATTAGGATGATATGTTGCATCAGAAGCTAATTCTACAATTATGTCCTTGGTGACTATCAATGTTCTTTCTTTGCTCATTGAGCTTCTCTTGTTTCTTAAATAATTGTTTGTATTCATTGAGCTCATCTAGATGCATGTCCTTTATCACTAGTTTATTTTTATAGTGATGGCATCTAGTGTTTTCTTCTCTTTAGTTGTATTTTCATCTTTCTCAAAGAACTCTCCTTCATCTTCGAATCTTGAAGATGATGATATGAGGAGGAGGAGAATTTTATAAGTATTGCCTTGTTCTTATTTTCTTTGTTACATAATCACCTCATTTCATCCTTTCCATGCCTGGTGCTCTCATTTTTTCTTTCATTCCAAGTGTCCTACTCTCAAACAATCTATATCTTGAGGATGTTGGCCCCATAATCATATCATCTTCCTCTTTATATTTCTCCTCTTCTTCTATGGGTTCTTCACCTTCCTTTAGAGGTGACTCTTGTTGTTCTTTCTCCATTTCTAGGACTTTTCCTCTAGGGACTCCTCATCTGGACTTTTATGAGATTAGATGACTTTTATTTTTCTTCTTTTTTTCTTCTCTAGAGAGGAATCAATAGTGATTTTGGGAACCTTGATGGTCTCATCAATTTATTTTTGAGTCATACCTATGGGTGAATTAACTCTTTATTTAGTACCTTGATTAGTTTCCTATATGACTAGTGGGGCATCTACCAATTGTTTGATAGTTATAGTTTGAGTCACAAGTGTATTGTTTTTTGTTTGAGGTACTTCAAAACTATCTTAAGTAGCTTCTATGGACATCCTTTACTTTCTCTCTTTCTCTTTCTAGACTAGTCATTTATTTTTTTCTTCATTCAACATCTATATCTATCTTAGTCCTTGCATTCTATTATTCAACAATATCATTTTAATTTCCTTCATATTTTCTCTTGGAGTTGGATGGTTCCTTGGTGCTTCCTTGTATTGGATAAACTTTGACATATGCGTTAATTTACTGAGCCATTTCTTTTCAATCTTGATCAATGCTTTCTCGGGCCTAATCAATACAAGTGGTTATGATATCAATAATGTCCTTAGTAGTGTTGAAATTTCCCTTATACACTTCCATACAATTGGTCTTTTGTGCTTTAGATAGATTTGGTCTCATCTTAATTAGAGAATCTTGTCCCACTTTTCCATGATTCTTCACACCTATAATCCATTTTTCATTAAGTACCTTCTTTATCTCTTTGGGTATCCATACCTCTAGATCTTTTGGTTTCTCACCAATTTTTCTCATGCTAGTGAGAACAACCCTTATGGCTTTATCCTTATTATTCTTGGAAAATCATGAGAATATATTCTTCAAATTGAATAATTATGCTTTTTAACAATTTTTATATAATTTATATAGTGGGAAGAGGTTTAGGTTTTCTATTACCTTTCTTTGACATTCTTGAGGTTTTATTTTTTTCTTCCTTAGTTGCTTCTGCAATCACTGCTACTCCAACCACTTCATCATTATCCTTAGTCTCTAATGAGTCTTTGTTTGGTTGTGCTAGTGGTGTCTTCTTTTCCTCCATATGTGTCTAATTCATATGAGTGGAACTCATTACTAGTTCATCTTCTATTTATTCACTCCTCATCACCTTAACAAATGTCTTCTTTAATCACCTTGAATCTTGACTTCTTGTTACACTTTTTGGGCTCCTTTCTTCATCTTTCTTCTTCTCTGTGTGAAGTCTATTTCTAATTCTTTTAGTGCACATGCCAAATATTAGCAGTATTGACATCTCTTACATCACCAAGAGCCACCTTATACATAGTATTTCTTCTTCTTCTTTCACTTCATATTTGAATGGTGTCAACAAGTGGGTTCTTGGTTGAACTATACATACAATGCACTTATCTATTGTAGAAAGAAGAAAACAAATTTTATATTTGAAAATTTTCTCTAGGCTAATGGGTATCCTTTCTCATTGTTGTATTTCCTTATAGAAATGCTTGAAATAGTCCCACAACATTACATTTCCTCAACCTGTAAATTTTTTGTAGAATTCACATATCTATGTGGTGACCAATTAGTCTTCACTCCATTTGTAGAGTGGGGATCCTGGAAATTATCCTCTTATATATATAAATATAAAGACTAGTATTGAACCAAATATTAGAGTTTTATCCTTGTGATCATCATGGTTTTACCTAGGTTTTCCATCATCTTTTTATATATATATCTGCATAAGTCAATCAATGACTTTTGTGAGTATCTTGGAATGCTCCTTAATCTATGTTGTTGGGAAACTAGTTTTCCTTGCTTGTATGGAACATTTTGTATCCCATTACCATTACTGCAAAGCATTATTTTTGAATCTTGAATCTCATTCACTATTCATTCTATTCCATCTCAAATTAGCTTCCCTTTGGTGATTGTGGCCACTTGTTTTGCCAATATGACATTCCTAGATAGTTTAATTCTGGTCGTATTGAAATTAGTTACCTTTTGTATGAAGACCTTTGTAGGACCATATATATAGTATAGGTTTTGTCTAACTAGATATATTGTTCATTAATTTGGATAAATAAATATTGCCCATTCTTCATGGAAGAAATTAGGTATGTCTAGCACTCTTCTTAGTGTAGAAAACTCCAAGTCTTTGTTTCCATCTCGTAGAACTCCTTTTGAGAAGAATGAGATATAAAAATCAAACATTTATTTGTCACCTATATCCTATACCTCAACCTCTAGGTATGCACTTATGTCCTCTGTAAGAAAAACATCATCATCCAGTGATGGCTATCCTATTTTGTGATGTCATAATTTGGATGATCACTTTGTTTTTTGTTGATTATATTAACCTTGTTAATCTCCTCTTCCATTATCCCCCTTTCTTATCCTTTAATTTTCCATTGATTTGGGTTGAGTGAGATTCTTCTTGCAAGTAGTATTTTCAAAAATTCTCTCTTGAGTTCTTAGGATTTATCAACATGAAAGAACACGTGATTTTAATCTTACAAAGTAATAAATGACTCACAATGTGCCTATTTATGTTGTGGAATTAGAACACTAAGATTACAATGGATAAAAAAATATTTACCTAGCTACTACTAGACATATGTCATTAATTCTCTTGATCTACCTTACAATGGTTAATTTTCACCCTTCATTCTATGATCAATAGGTTGTGCCTACTTATTGCATCAACACCTTTTATTTTCACTTTGTGTCCTACTCGTTTAGACTAGGGGACTAGTTTATGATTCATTCTTTTATTTTCTAATCTCTTTAAGCTTAATGATATTAGTTGTTTATGAGGTCTCATTAATGATTGGTGAGTACGTGACTTCATTAGACTTCACTATCTCTTCCACTTCAATCTTCTTCCTCCATGTCTTAGAAAAATCCTTTTCATGCTTCTCAATATCTCTACTCTTTCCTTTTCCAACATGAGATTTATTGTTTGGTCTTTTACTATTTCTGCAATCTCCTGCAAGATGACCAATCTTGTGGCATATGTAGAAGGTCATTCTGGTACCTTTCCATGGTCCAGTATAGCTTCTTGGGTTCATCCTTAGTTTACATTGTTTCGGTGGATGACCATCATTTCCATAGTTCATGTAGATTAGTGAGAAAAATTCATCCCTCAATGTGAGACTCATTTCCTTTGGAGACAACTAGTTATATTTGATTTTTTCTCTGTAATCCTTCACTTTATGTCCATACTTGTTGCAATAATATAAATATCCATATATTTTCTTCTCATTAAAATAAGATATACATTATTGTGTTGTATGTCCATTGGGATTGTAGTTATTACACTTAAAAGGTATATTTCTTAATGGGTGTTACCTAATTAAACCAAAATACACTAGACGCATGTCCTTTCTTACCACAGTAATAACAAGTTAGATTACTAGTACTCATACCTTTTGGAGATATGCTTACTGGCCTTCTATTTTCTAGGTTCTTTTCTCCTAAGGTCTCATCTTCCTCATTCTTGTTATTACCTTCATAACTAAGACCAATTGTGCTTTTGTTTCTTCTCTAATCTTTTAGTTGATCATGTATTTTCTCTAAGCTCTCATTGAAATTTCTCAAATTTTCTTTCTACTCATTTGTACCCCTTAGCTCCTATGTTATCTTGATTAATTGCTCTATTAGTTGTGAGAATTGTTCCATATGAGGATGACCACTCTCCCCATTTTTCTACACATCCTATTGGATATATAAGAGAAGTAACTGAGAGGGGAGGGGTGAATTAGTTACCACTAAAATATTTCCTAGATCCCTTAGATGTCAATACAAAATAAACTCTAAAAATTGAACTCTGCTAAAGCTCAATAAACACATAGAAAATTTTGTAACTTGTTAAATACTTGAAATGCTTGGTAAATAATTAACATGAAAATCTTAAGATGTTATCTATGATTACTATTACTTTAACTTATTTACAAACAAATAAGAAAATAGCATGAACAAATTTGACACCAAGATTTTAATGTGGAAACTCAATTTGGGAAAAACCACCAATTGCAACTAGTTACTAACTATCACTCTTCTGAAGTGAGCCCTATTAGGAGCCAACCCTATTAAAGGTTATTTAACACACTATTAGGTGTGACCTATTTAGAGGATTTAATCACTTTTTTAGGAGTAGAATTGTTAGAGGTCTTTGGAAAATTCAATAAAAATGCCACCTTGTTAGAGGATTTACAAATGTCTATTATGCCAACTCTGTTAGGAGATTTAGATCACTGCTACAATGGTTAGAGAGTAACAATGACATGACTTGTTTTTTGATGCAACTAAATTTTTTATTACAGATTTGAAATCTGGCTTGTATACTTGATCCTTCTTGATTAACTGTATCTTCTACTTCTCAAGGATATTTTGCTTATCCTTCTAATTTTCTTCCTCTTAACATCATTAAACCTTCAATAATCTTCCATGCATCCATTCATTCTAATCCTCAACTTGATCTTATATTTATATCTTTCATGTTTTCAAGTTAGCTAGAATACAACTTAAAATAATTAATATTCATCTTCTTAGTCAACTAGAACCAATAGATAAATCGATTGAGCTTAATATGCCAAAACAAGAAAATCCTTTGTTAGCCAACCTTGCTCGGTAGACACTAACTCAAAAATGATTTTCCTATGTTAACCAAGTGAATTTGGTCAATACTACATATTTGAAAAGTTCCTTTGGTAACTGAATGAGCTTGGTTAAAACTAGTTCCATCCAACATTTCTTTCATTAACCAAGTGAGCTCGGTTAACACTCATCTTCCATAAACTTTTCTTTGGTGCCCAAGTGAACTCGGTAGATATATCTTCTGAACTAGGAAAACTCTGGAAAGCTTGGCAAACAAAAAAAACTATCTCCAATGCTTGAGTGAGTATTAGAAATGCTTTAGAATAGCTAAGAGTGGGGGGTGAATCAATTATTCAATGTCCAAATGTCCTATTTCAAACTTTTCCACTAAGTGTAATGAGCCCATTGAACCATTCATTCATCCAAGCTTAAAAAGTTTCCATTTAGCAAGTTACTATAAATCAACATGCAAGCATAACACATAAAAAGAACAACACATAACACAATGATTTATGTGGAAACTCAATTTGGGTAAAACCACCAGTAACATGCTACTCAATTCTCACTCTTTTGAAGTGATGCCTTGTGAAAGGCCTACCCTGTTAAAGGCTTACAACACATTGTTAAATGTGACCTAGTTAAAAGATTTAACCACTTTGTTAGAAGTGGGCCTAGTTAGAGAGCTTTAGAACATTCACTTGGAATGCCACCCTATTAAAGGATTTACAAATGGCTGTTAAACTAACCTAAGTCCATAGGATTTTCATATCTAATAATATTACTAGAGAGTATTAGAAAGTCATTGACCTGATTACAACATATAACTTAACTTGTAGATCTCAGATCACTTCTTCAGCTCATAACTTTACCTGGCTTTCAATCTCTTGTAGTTTTGACAGTTGCCCTCCTTTCAAGCCTTTTCTCCTTGAGTCTTCATGCTCAATGTACTAGTGCAATCATCTCTTTCTAACCACTTTATTGAAGCAAAGCCTCTATGCTCTATTTTTCCTTATCCTAGATGCCTTCTCTTTGGCACCCTTCAACCACTTCACAATTTTGGCACTCCAACAGCTCTTGCTTCTTGGTCTATGACTCCTTAAATAGAAGTCTAGAATTTCTTTCGCTGCTCAATTCTTCCATCTTTTAATTTCTATTCGAATGGATTAGGTAGGATTCATTAAATCTAACCCACATTTTGTTCCTTCTAGAAAATTGTTGAATAATCTTTCTAAATTTGCTCAAAAATGGTTTACATAGAATTTTGTGCCACTAGCTCATCATTCTTACCCTCCAACTTGTTCACAAAATTCAAGGTAACAACTTTGTCAGCTTAGATTTGGAAAATCTTTGATATTTCCAATAATGTAGCAGCTAAGCACTATTGAAATACTAGTGCTCGACACATACTGTATTACTCAACATCAAATGTGTTTTACTAATGCTCAACACCTGAAGTTCACTTGGCACCTACTAAGATTTTCTAATGCTCAACACCTATTACTTTGCTCGCCACTTGAACTTCACTCGACACACACTAGTTTTTCCTTTTGCTTGGCTCCAACTGAGAATTTTCTCAGCTTAAACTAGCTTGCTCAACACCTAGTAATGAACTCAATTTAAGCTTTGCAGTCTACTTTGTTACAACTTATTCCTCCAGTGTTTCTAAGAGTGGCCAACCTCTGTATCTTCAAGTATGTTATCAATACACCATTTAACCATTGTCTTAGTTGATCCTTGCACTTCATTACAACATCATAACTCAACCTTTCTCTTAGGTACTTTTGTTACATCTTGTTGATTAAATCATCTTCATCAATAAACTAAGTGATAGTACTTGGATCTTATAAGCAATTTTCATTCTTAGAAATATTAGGTTTGACATCAATGACAAAACAATGATTGAAAACATTATTTTGACAATAATCTCCCTCTTTGACAATAAACCTTTTCAATTAGATTTCCAACAGTGATCTCGACATACACTGACTAGTAATTATATTGAATTTTGTGTAATATTAAAGATAATACACAATTAATCAATTGTTTCAACAATCCCTCCCTTTGGCATTGATGAGAACACACCATGTCATAGCATAATGTATTTTTTTTTAATAGAGTAAGGAACAAAGTAAAAAAAAAATCCTTAGTTTCATTCTAATTCTCATCCATGAGAACTCTGTCTATCAATGTGAACTCTTTCTACCTTTAGTTTCTCCCTCTATCAAAAAAAATTCTATCTACTACAACTTCTTTTGGTAGAAAAATCTTCCTTTGATATCAAAACAAGTTCATTCTCCCTCTTTGACATCTCTTTCTCTTTACAAAATTTTTATATGACAAAAAACTTCTCCCCCTTTGACATCTCATACCAAAGATAATGTTCAATGAATATAGATGTACCTCAAGTACAGATTCATTTGCAATATGCCCTTGTCAATATTACACTAATTGATTAATCTTCAACATGCTCTAGTTGATGCATCACTAAATTTTATTTAGTGAGCTTCAAATAGGGGAATGACCCCAAGCTTACCTCTTAGATATAGAAATGCATCCTTAGGTAATGGCTTGGTGAATATGTCTGCAATTTGTTCTTTTGTATTCACATATTCCAACCAACTTCTTTATCCTATACCAATTCTCTTAAGAAATGATATTTTATAGAAATGTGTTTTGTTTTGGTATACACCAATGGATTCTTTGATATATTGATTGTACTGGTGTTATCATAGTATATAACCACTGGATCCTTGATCTCTATCTTCATACCTACCAACATTTGTTTGAACCAAAAATATTAAAACAATTGACTACTGCTGCTACATATTCTACCTCTGCTGTGGACTGAGAGATACAATTTTGTTTCATGCTTGTCCAAGAGACTAGCCTTTTACCAAGAAAAAATGCTCCACCACTGGTGCTTTTTCTTTCATCAATACTTCCTACCAAATCAGCATCTGTGAATACTTTTAAATCCAAATTGCCTCTATTTTTTACCATAATCCATATTCTTTAGTACTTTTTAGATATCTCATGATTCTTTTGACTGCCATCATGTGATTTTCCTTGAGATTTGCTAAGAACCTTGCCACCATAACAAATTCTAATGCAATATCAAGCCTTGTATGTACTACATACTATAATTTTTCAATCATTGATATGTATGTGGTCTGATCTACCTCTTTGGATTCATCATTTTTGGAAAGCTTATGTCTAATAGACATAGGGGTTCCAACTAGTCTTGAATCTTTCTACTATTGAATCTACAATCCAACAAAGAATTTTATCTCTCCAAACATAGACATCTCAAATTCTTTACTCATTTCTTCTAAAAATACCTTGTAAAAGTCATCATTTCCAGTGAATGAAGTATCAAAACAAATATTTCTGCCAACACAATCTTTTTGTTTGGTCCTTCTTTAATATATAGACTATTGTTACCATTTGTTCTTTGAAAACCAATCTATATCAAGTAGGTATGCAGTATTTCATACCAAGCTCTAGGAGCTTTCTTTAGACCATATAATACCTTGTATAATTTTCAAACCATATCCTTTTTGCTAGGATCTACAAAACCTTCAGGTTGTTCAATGTAGACTTATCAAAAATTTCATTGAAGAATATAGATTTTACATCCATTTGATAAACTTTAATTCCTCTATGAGTTGCATATGCTAGTAAAGATCTAACATCTTCCAATCTTGCAACATGAGAAAAAGTTTCACCATAATCAATAACTTCTTCTTGAGATCAGCCTTTACATACCAACCTTGCTTTGTTTCTAGAAAATTTT
This sequence comes from Cupressus sempervirens, assembly GCA_028749045.1. Classification (NCBI taxonomy): domain Eukaryota; kingdom Viridiplantae; phylum Streptophyta; class Pinopsida; order Cupressales; family Cupressaceae; genus Cupressus; species Cupressus sempervirens. Next base: position 163,551,688 of record CM053783.1, read on the forward strand.
CCATCTTCATTTAGCTTATTTTAAATACCCACTTTATGCTAATTACATTTTTATCCTTGGGTCTAGGAAAAAAGTCCAAGTTTTTTTCTTCTCTATTTTCTCTATTTCTTCATTCATTGCTTCAATCTAACTTTCATTATCCAAGGCATATTTAACATTTCTAGGTTCAAATTCAGCAAGTAAACATGTACCTTTCAATTTTTTTCTTGTCATCGTTTCATCTGATTTGTCTCCAATGATTTGATCAGGTGCATGATACCTTTTGACATATCTTGCTAAGATAGGTTCTTTGGATTTAGAATGAGTTTCACTAATTTTATCATGAACTTCAGTATCAAGCTCAAGTCCCACTATTTGTGACTTGGGTCCATCAAACTCAATTTACTTTAGCTCGCTAGCCTTTGACTGTGACTTGTGTCCTTAAGATTGTGACTTGGGTTTCACTGTCTACAACTTGATAGCTATTAGAGATTTTTTGGGACTCAGGAGGTGAAGCCTCCCATATACTAGAGAGAGTTGGTAGGGTATCATTGTCACAAAGGTTTTCACCCTTGTCCAAAGTTTTTACCTAAGGACAACCTTGTGAAACATGGAAACAACCTCCAAGCTGTGGGACTTGAACTGTGAGGTTGAGTCTCTGGAGAAGGCCGACTTCCTTTACTATCAAGGTGCACCTAACTACTCTTGGAGAGGAAAAGGGAGAAGGAATGCATGAAAATAAATCTACCTACTCTAACCTAAGGGGGTGATGCACCAAAATAGAGTTTTCAACCAATCTCTACCCATACATGCACTATTGAACCATCATGACACAAAGAGATATACACATCCAGGCTTTCTTTAATCTAACAACAATCACATGTAGATCAGAAAACCCAAATGAATGACACAAAGAAAGAGAGGATTCACTTATATACCATTCATAGGCCAAAAGAGATATAGTCATACAAGATTGCAGATCTCTACAATACACCAATGAGAGGCAAATAGTTCTTGCACTTTACATCAATAGCTGAAGGAGATAAGGAGGAATGTCATACAGTTCAAAGGCAAAGGGGATTTATAGTGAAATTGCAAAGCAATATCAGAGAAGTCAGAGAAGAGTTGACCATCACAAAATCTACAAAAATTGCCTTTATAGCTTAGGCATAACTGAGATATTTTCTAACTAAAGTTACTCCATAACCACTACCATTAAGTCTTGATAAAGATCTAGAGAGAATCTGATATTTTTTGAAACAAGGCCCTGACACAAATGGTGCCATTAAACCATTATGACCAAGTAGATGGATAAACTGGGGTGGTGGAGTGTTCTCCTTCATTCATAAAGTTTAGCATTGATTTGGGAGTAGTTGACATTGATCACAAGGATAAAATTGTACAACAAAACTTGATATCCTTTGTTTTTGGCTTGTGAATCAACAAAGTTAGCAAGTCAACCGAACTCTACCACTAGGATGAGCCACGTGGGCCAATAGCCTTTTATTTTTCCACCACCTTGCAAGGTCTCCACATGGTTGACCATCTAACTAAGCCACTTTACAACTCCCTGAATGCGATATCACATAACTGCCAATCTTCACCACCAATGCTAACTGCAATGTTATCTCCCTGGGCTTGCAAGGACACGTATCGCTGAATCGCTATCTCGCTATACACAAAAAGTGAGCACCTTGCCATAGAAAGATAGCGACCATTGTATATTCTCATTGATCATGTGGAAGACATTGATACATTACTTAAGAGAAATATGGTGGGTCCCTTGTTGCTATGTTGTTTTTCATAACCCTCGTGCAACTTACCATAACGAGATAGTGATGATCATAGATTCCAAGCTTGATCTGACGATTACAACTCCTCATGTATTTTATGAAAGGGGCATGGGTCCAAGATACTGTTGTCACTGAGCTAGCTTAACATGTTGGCACACATGTATATTATTTAAATACCAATGACATCATTTTTTATTGACTTTACCATGTTTGTCATTTTCAAGCATGTCGCTATCTCGCTATCAATAAAAATTACAAACTTCTCGATAGTGATATAGCGAGGTCTGGTAGGTCATCAAAATTGATGCCAGACTTCATTTTTCAGTACCGCAGCAAAATTTTGATGGTTTCTATCTCGCTATGGGAAACAACCTCCAACTTTTCATAGCGAGTACATGACATCCGTAGATCATAACAAGATCCAATTGCAAGGAAAGTTGCAGGCTAGCAGAAACAAAATAGGAGAGAAAAGAAATACAATAAGGTTTTAATCATTTTATTTTTTGTATTTCTCGAGCATTAAAATAATATTAAAGATCGAAAGTCAAGTATTTGAATTCAAATTTTGGCGGGGGGCAAAAATAGGTAACATTTTTGGCAATTCAGAGGGGACGTAAGCTTGCTATGCATGTGACTAGTGACCTTGTGCATCCATTGGACCGTAGATTTGGATCAATGCACTATGAAACCCTAACCCTACCTCTATGGAAACAAAACCCTAAAAACTTGCCCTCTGTCTCTACAACTGGAACCAGAGACCAAAAAACCTTTTGCAACCTTCAAAACTTTGAAAAAAAAGCTAGCTATCTCATAGGGAGAAACTTGTGCTCATGCACTTCTTGGAAAGCAAGAAACCAATAGAAATAAAAATAAGCTACATATGTACATGAAACTTCAAGCCCTGTCAAAGACATGGTTTGAGATAGATCCCATTGATTGGGATAGGCAAAACTTCAATATCAGGCCTACTTAATTAAAAACCATTAACCTACTTGCAACTGACAATTAGATAGGGACCACTCCGTAGTGCATCAAATTTTGAGTGTCTCCCTAGTTTTGCCCTATCTGCACCCCATTTCAAAACTAAATCACCCTCTCTGAAGGTTCTAACCCTAGCCTTCTTGTCAAAGCTCCTTTTCACCTACTGTTGATGTGTTTCTAGGGTCTACATGGCCTAACTTCTTTTCTCTTCTAGCTCCATTAGCTCTACCATTCTCACTGTCATAGCATCATCTTCAATTAGCTCTAGTTGATGAGCTAGTTCTAGGGATAGGAATTCTAATGAAATTGAAAGCCTTGCTTCTCTGCCATATACCAACATAAATGATGAATTCCCTATTGACCTCTTAGGTGTTATTCTGTCAGCCCATAGTACAGTCCTCAATTTTTGATGCCAACACCTCTAGTTATCCTCTATAGTTCTTTTCATAATCTTAATCAAGTTTTTGTTGGATGACTCAACCAAACCATTACCCTGAGGATAGTAGTTTGAGGATGTGGTCAAGTAGATATTATGGTCAACTGCCCATGCACAAATCTGAGCTCCTACAATTTTTTTTGCATTATCTAAAATAATGGTTGAAGGGGCACCAAACTTGGTCACAATTCTATCAAGGAACTCAACAACTGAAGATTCTATGGCATCCTTCAATGCAATTGCCTCTATCCATCTAGTGAAGTAATCTATAGCAGCTAAACTCCATTTGTGACTAGAACTAGAAGAAGGATTGATAGAGCCTATGAAATCCAATCCCCATTGAGCAAAAGGCTAGTCCACCTGAATGGGATGAAGAGGAAGAGCTCCAAGCTTTTTCTTACTAGAGAAGAAGGCACATTTTTCACACTTCTTCACATACATATGACAATCATGGAACATGGACAACCAATAGTAACCAACCCTCATGACCTTCATTGCAGTTGTCCTTACTGAGAAGTGACCACCATCAAGACCATCATGAAGCTCTTTGATCATTCTTTTAGCTTGGTCTATGCCAATGCATCTTAATAGGGTTCCATTAAAATATTTCTTGAAAAGGGTACAATCAACTATAACATAAGGAATTGACTATAATCTATACTATCTCCTTTTAGTTCTATCTAATCCTTGAGGATATCCATTGCCTAGTAAGAAATTTCTCATATCATCCATCCAATTCCTTGGGTCATCATTTCTTGTCTCTTGTTGCTTTGTTACTATCATAGCAACTTCCTCATTTAATTCCTAAGATGATATCATCTATTTACACAACCCCTTCCCTCTTACCAACTTGGTGATCTGGATGTCAACATTATATTCCATTACTTTAGTAATCCAACCAACTCTCTTCTCCCTAATATCTTTTCTCAAAAGAAAATCCTTCACACTCGCATGGGGTACTAACAGATGAATTTTATTATGAAGCAGGAGGTGTCTAAATTTGTTTAAAGCTCTGATGACTGCAAGGGCTTGCTTCTCTACATAGCTATATTTGTCTTCATACTCTTTAAGCCCTTCACTAAAGAAGGCTATGGGCTTCTCTTCATCTTTATCATTTGTTTGAGTCAAGGCATAAATACTTGACTCACCACCTAGGATATAAAGGATGAAATCCTTTTCAAAATTTGGATTAATGAGAGTGGGGGCCGAGGCTATGGCTACCTTGATCTCTTCAAAACTTTCCTTCCCTTCCTTAGTCCATGCAAAGACCATACTTTTCTTGAGCATGGTTGTAAGGGGTTTTAACATGGTAGCAAGATTACGGATAAATCGTTTCACAAAATTTATGCTACCAAGGAAACTTTGCAACCCTTTCTTATTTTTAGGAAGAGGGAGAGCAAGTATTTCTTTTGTTCTTTTTGGATCAATGGTTAAACCATCCTCAGATACAATGTGTCCTAATAATTTTCCTTGATTGGTAGCAAAGACACATTTGCTCAGATTAAGGGATACCCTAAACTCTCTACACCTTGAGAACACCTATCTCAAATGATCAAAATGATCTTTTACACTCTTTGAATACACTGTGATATCATCAAGTTAAACTAATACAAAATTTTCAATCACATTTTTTAAGGCCATCTCCATTGCCTTCTAAAATGTAGCACTTGCATTGGTTAGCCCAAATGGCATCTTACAATAAGCATAGGTACCCCATTTGGTAGTAAATGTAGTCTTGTACCTATCAGACTCTTTGACCAGCACTTGATTGTAGCCAGAAAATTCATCAAGAAATGAAAAACTCTTTGAACCACTAACATTGGACAAAATATGCTCCATGGAAGGGAGAGGATAGTGATCTTTAAGGGAAGCTTGGTAAAGGTCCCTAAAGTCCACACATAATCTAATTTCTCCATTCTTCTTCCTAACAAGGACAAGACTTGCTACCCATGACAAGTGCTTGATGGGGAAAATTATATTGGCCTCAATCAATTTGGATAGCTCTTTTCTCATTAAGGGTTCAATCTTGGGATTCACTAGCCTTTGTTTTTGTCTTACTAGTTTGACATTATCAATTAAATCTATAGTATGTTGAAACAACCTTGGGTCAAAAACCTTTAAATCATCATACATCCAGGCAAATATATCATTAACTTCTTGACATAGATGAATAAAACTTTCTTGGTCAATCTTAGAACATACCTTCCCCATGCTTAAGGATTTTCCATCAGCAACCATGACTGGGGTGTGATCATCTTTGTCAGTAGCTAAGTTCATGAATCTGCCTCTTGCTTGGTCATTAGGATTAAAAATACTCTCTAAGGTAATGAGACCCTTAGGAAATTTTTTGGAACTGAGATTAATGATTTGATCACCATAATGATCCTGCAGTCTTGACTGGTTTCTATCTAAAAATTCTGCTTCATTCTGCAAGAAGCTTACAATTTGTTCATCAAATTCAAACACTTGCTAATGGATTTAGTTGTCAAGGATGGAAAGCCTTACTAAAATTTTGATTTGTTGCTTCTTCTTCTCGTCAAGATTCACTAGCACATCATGAGGTGCACCTATTGTTGCAAGTCTATTAGCATGTCTATTTTCTTTTCTAGGGATACTTTGAATATTAAATGCATTGAAACCCTCAAGAAAATCCCATACCCTATGTTTGTAAGACTTGAGCATATCATTCTTGGTGATATTCTAATTTCTCACTTGATTAACCACCAACTCACTATCTCCATATACACTTAAGGCTTGAATTCCTCTTTTCTAAGCAAGTAGGAGATCCTAAATCAAGGATTCATACTCAACCACATTATTAGTACAACTAAACTAGAGCCTAAAGGAGAAGTAGTACCTTGCTTGTGCAGGACAAATCAACATCACACTAGCCCCTAACCCATTCTTATTCCTTGATCCATCAAATTACATACTCCATATCCCACTCACATATTCTTTAGTCTCCACAAGATTGGGAACGAGAGCATCCTTCTCTAATACACAATATGTACTGAGGCCCGTCTCAAGGGTTTCTAGAATAGGATCAAATTGATATGCATTAGCCCATTCATCTAAGAGAAAATTAGGTATTTATACTAGAGAATTAATAGGCTCATTCATTATGTCATTCTCATCCATTTCTAGGATAGTGCAATTCATGTTGATGAGATTAGGGGTGTAGGGTTCAGTATGATGAAGGGCTTGAGGCTCTACTCTGATTGAAGCTTTGACCCCATATCTTGTTCTAAAAGACATATATGACCAATCAAAAGATATGTAACCACCTATTTGGAAAGTGAAGTCTCTTGCCAAACAGATGGCAAAATGTGGCTTGACTTTAGCAACAGATACATCTTGAGTTACAGTAAACCAGGTAATGCATGTAGGGCCATTTCCACATTCCTAAGGATATCTGTAGTCTTGACAGTACTATCATCCAACTATAATACATCCTTAACAATGGGCTCATATTTCATTCCCAAAGCATCAACAACACACCTAGGCATCACTGAACTACTAGCCCCTGAATCAATCATGCAATTGTGGACTAGTTTATCCCCTATAATTAGAGAAACATAAAATGGAAGGGGTCTAACCTTTTTATTTTATTTTTCCTTCCTTAATGGTTTTACAAGGCTTATGGCACCTTCCATGCTGGGTGGCTGATCATCATGTCTCCTTTTCAAATAATTAAAAATAATAATCTTTTCTAAGGCAGGCAAGCCCAAAAAGGTGAAGTTTCAAAAAAAGGGGATAATATTTGGAAGCTAATGGACTAATAAATGAAAATTATTATTAAAATATATTTTATTAACCCCTCTTGGACGTGAGTTATGGTTATGCCCTCTTTTAAGGGGTTTGGAGGCATTTTGGGCTCATTCGAGAACTTGATTTTGCTCATTTCTTTATTGTTCTTCAGAGGCTGCCAAACCTGTGGAGAAGGAGACCCAAGAATGGGAGTTTGTAGGTTTATAGGAAGGCTAAAGATGGGAGTTTAAAGCCATTCCATGTGCATGCTCATACAGAGTTTGCCTTTGTGCTGAACAGTGCATATTTGTGAGTTTTCAGGTGTGTTTTTTGTAAGAGTTTGGTGTTTCCGGTTGAGTATTTCATATCAGTTTGGGTTGCTACTGTATTTCAAAATTTTAGATGTTAAAATAGAGCTGAATATATGTATTTGGTCATGATTATACTTCTGTGATAGATTATTAGTTTTTTTGTGGTGTTTTCGGGCTATTCTGTGTTGTTTTCGGGAGCCCGATGAGCATTGTTCTTATCCTCCATTTGGGAGTTGTTGTATAAATGTTATACAGATCTGGAAATATAATTTTTTAGGCTGTTATGCTGCTGAAATTTCTATAAAAATTTCCACTTTCAGATTTATTAATAATATGTGAAGCTGTGAAGTTTTTTGCACTATTTTGGGCATACCCAATTTGGGGTTTATTGAGAAATTGGTGGATCTTTGAAATATTGGTTGTTTGATTGTAAAGATTTGATTAGTCATATAAAATTAGAAAAGGGAAATTTTAGTGGTATCAAAGCTATGATCTTTCCAGCTTGAGGGTTTGTAGAAGTTTGCATGTCATTTTTACAACTACCCAAATCTTGCATGTCATAATTTATGGTTGCATGTTGCTTCTAATCAGCTGCATGTCAAAATTTATGGTTGCATGCTACTTCTAATCATATGCATGTTAGTTCTTGGTGAATTTGGTAGTTGCATGTTGCTTCTAATCAGCTGCATGTCAAAATTTATGGTTGCATGCTACTTCTAATCATTTGCATGTTAGTTCTTGGTGAATTTGGTGGTTGCATGTTGCTTCTAATCAGTTGCATGTCAAAATCTATGGTTGCATACTATTTCTAATCATTTGCATGTTAGTTCTTGGTGTTTGAAGAAGTTATAACCTATTGGGGTTACACTCTACTTTATCTAGAATGGACAGGTATAGTACAGAGTCTCAGAGGATACGATCTTGGACAATTGATATCCAGAGTCAGAACAGTAGAAAGGATGGTTATTTAGACATTCGAGATAAACTTAGGAAAATAAGCCATGACATGTCTAAATAGTTGGTTGAGCACCACCGTATGATGAATGACATGTTGTCCAACTCAACTAAGGTGGATAAGTTGACTGGATTTCTATTTGGCAGATTTTCTCATAGGGCAGATGACACAATTACCAAGAACTTGCATGAGGAGTTTGAGAAACTAGCTTATAGCCAGGCAGAGGTCTCAGATTCTACTCTGCCATAGGAGGTAGTGGGTTTAGATGATGATTATGAGGATGTTGTTGTGCATGATGGTGAGATACCTGGTAGAGATGAGAAAACATTGAGCATTCATGACTTTGCTGAGAAAGAGTACCGAGCACAGTTAGATGCTTCATCAAATGAGGTTGAGGCAGGTAGTACTTCACATGATTTGTCCAGCCAGCTAAAGGTGAACAAAGATAGTATTGTGACTTCATTATCTCATCATGACAGGATGCGAGATATGATAGAGGATCACATTCAAATGATTCAGTTATAGGGTAGACATAAGGGAGTTCAGGAAAAGTCTTCTTGTGTTGACTTACAAGTGATTAGGGAAGGAATGGGAACGATGAAGTTGAGTTATTTACATCTTCTATCAGATCGTGACCATCTTCTTAGCCTTGTTGGAGACTATTCAGATGCCTTGAGGAGGAAGGAGGAGGAAGTTGACAGGCTTTCTCATGAGCTTGAGGACACTCGAGCTTCTGTGGTGAATACTCTATTGGCATTACAAGACTGGGAGAGACATGGGGATAAGCATAGCATGGAATTGAGTTTAGTTTCATCTTGCACTCCTGATACTCAACTTTCTATGAATGGTAGATCATATGTGGTCATTGATAATGTTGCAAGTTCATCTTGCATTCACATCTAGGATATAGGGACAATGTAAGACAGGTATGTGGAATTAGTTGGTATTGGTCATATTACTCAGGTGAGGAGTTTTCTTGAGTTACCAGCTGATTATAGTTTATGGATATGGATCTTGAGTTACCAGTTGATTATAGTTTATGGATATGGACTCAAGATTGTTATATTGGCGTTTGGGATTTAGTTGACTGGAAATATTTAACACTTTTTGGTAGTAGTGATTGTTTGGGTGCTATCATGGATTTGATTAGCAGATTGCACGGTGTTGTCTTTTCTTGTGCCAAGAGCTTATCTGATGTTGGTATTAGTTTTTATACACAAGTGTTGGGCTTTGTTCATATATCCAGTCAACCATTTTTGCTAGAATGTGTTGATGATCTTTCATATTTGGCATTGTGTACAGATGAGTCTCAGGATCATATTGGCATTGATGACATCCAGGAGGATGCAGTAGGTAGTTTTGAAGACTTAGTTTCCTTGGTGGTTTCTTTTGGTACAGAGGAGTTGGATAGCAGTGCTATAGTTTTTGATACTCTGTATGTTGATATGAGCATTGGAGTTGATTCGCATCATATGGATGGTAATACTCTAGAGACCAGTAACCTTGGGGATACTCCTTTAGATAGTGCATTAGAGGAGGTTTGTAGGATACAGTCTAGCTAGTGCCATCATGTGTCTAGTCAGTTGAGAGTTAGTGAGTGAGACATTGGTATTGCTTGCCAACATTTCGATGTTGTTCATCAATTGTTAGCAGTTTATGGATGGGGTTCTCCTACTAGTGATGAGCAGGGAGGCAGTTATCTTTCCTTGATAGAGTTTCACTCTTTATGGGAGGCTTTTTAGATTCTGAGACAGGATTATATGCAGTTGGTGGCCGATAGAGATTATCTTATGGAGTGGGGCAATATAGCATACGATGCATTATTGGCCAAGGAAGATGAGGTGAGTGAGCTTACTCAGTAGCTTGAGGTGTCTTTTGAGATTCTTGAGAGTACACAGTTGGCTTTCAAGGAGTCATAGTTTCATTTGGCTAAGGTGACCATGGAGTTAGAGCAACTACAACCTTTACCAGATTCTATATAGTCACAAGCTATTGTGTCTAGTGATCTGAGGATGTCCATGGTCAAGATTGTCAAAGATAGTGGAGATGGGGATGCATCCATCAGTTGAGTTGGGTGCTGCAATAGATTGTTATGGTATGCCTGACATGGTGGTGACCTCTAGTACTAATGGCATGAAAATTAGAGATGTTGTATCAAAGACCATGTGTGACGTTGGTGAGCCGATATTTGGCATGGTTCCTGCTAGTAATACTACTCCCTTGGCGATGTCTTCAGAGGTAGTAGTCAGTCCAAACTTGGTTAGTGATCGATTGTAGTTAGTTACATCTGGATTGCAGTCTGAGCCATTGACTGAGATTGGCACATTCTATCAACATTACATTGTGAGTTTGATGCCTCAGGATGAGAGTTGTGATGGGCATGACATGGCCATAGGTTCTGCAGTTGACAGCTTGATAATACATGACTTAGAGCATGAGTTTTGGAGTGATGCTTCAGTGGGTGTTGTTATTGATTCTACTCCTTTGGCTATGACATCTCCTGACTTAGCTAGTGATCAGTCACAGTGGGTTGTATTACTTGTTCATGGTGAGCTGTTGACTGAGGTTGGTTTTTTTATTCAACATTATATTGTAGGGTATGTAAATTAGTTATCATTTGATCCTTGTGTTGAGGAGTTGATGGCAGGCAAATTTGGTTTGGGTTCCATTTCTTGTTGTTTATCTTGTGATGGCTTTTCACCATCAAGGGTGGATGGGAGTTATGGTTATGAGACAATAGCTGCTGATCTACAAAGTTGTGTTGACTATAGGAGTTTTACAGTGTGTGGATTCTCCATACATGGTATAGTTTCATTCGAGAGCATTCACCATTGTTGCAGAATTGGATTGTACATTCTGTATAGGCCAGTGGGATGCGTTGATGGTATTTACTATGTTGGTAGTTTGATTTGTCCACTTTACTTGGGTTTTGATGTTCTAAGAGTTTGTGTCTCATGGGTTTCTGACTATGGAAGTTGTGACTTTGGAGTTTGGTTGAGCAATAATTGCCAGTTTGATTATGGATTCCTCTTGGTTATATTGCAGAGGATATTGCAGGAGCCTGTGTTAATTGACAATAGTATAGTTCATGACTACATTTGGGATCCAGGTGGATTGATTGGTTTATTTTTCAGCCATTGCTTGAGGACAAGCAATATTTGGAAGGGGAGGACTTTTCATGTCCCCTTTTCAAATAATTAAAAATAATAATCTTTTCTAAGGTAGGCAGGCCCAAAAAGGTGAAGTTTCAGAAAAAGGGGATAATCTTTGGAAGCTAATGGAATAATAAATGAAAATTATTATTAAAATATTTTTTATTAACCCCTCTTGGATGTGAGTCAGGGTTATTCCCTCTTTTAAGGGGTTTGGAGGCATTTTGGGCTCATTTGAGAACTTGATTTTGCTCATTTCTTTATTGTTCTTCAGAGGCTGCCAAACCTATGGAGAAGGAGACCCAAGAATGGGAGCTTGAAGGTTTCCAAGAAGGCTAAGGATGGGATTTTAAATCCATTCCATGTGCATGCTCATACAGAGTTTGCCTTTGTGCTAAACAATGCAGATTTGTGGGTTTCCGGGTGTGTTTTTTGTAAGAGTTTGGTGTTTTCGGTTGAGTATTTCATATCAGTTTGGGTTACTATTGTATTTCAGAATTTTAGATGTTAAAATATAGCTGAATATATGTATTTGGTCATTATTATAATTCTATGATAGATTATTAGTATTTTTGTGGTGTTTCCGGGCTATTCTGTGTTGTTTTCGGGAGCCCGATGAGCATTGTTCTTATCCTCCGTTTGGGAGCTGTTGTATAAATTTTATAAAGATCTGAAAATATCATTTTGTAGGCTGTTATGCTGATGAAATTTTTATAAAAATTTCCACTTTCAGATTTATTAATAATATGTGAAGCTGTGAAGTTTTTGGCACTATTTCGGGCATACCCGATTTGGGGTTTATTGAGAAATTGGGTGGATCTTTGAAATATTGATTGTTTGATTTTAAAGATCTGATTACTCATATAAAATCAGAAAAGGGACATTTCACTAATCCTTTGGTTCAATACTTTCCAATTCTTGCTGCAGCAACCTCTTTTGTGTGTGTATAGTAGCAACAACATCCCACATGGAAATATTCACATTTTTCTTCTTCATTTGTTCTACCACACTGAATGGTGTAGTAGGTACTTTGGTAGAAGCCTTGGGAGCTGCATTTGTAGGAGGTTGAGATGGAACAACCTGAGGATCACTTAAATCCTTTCTGCCATTATTTTTCCTTTGCTGCTAAAGGGTATTTGATTGATCATTTAATGCTTGTTCATGAGGTATTGCATTTGAAGTTGAGGCCTAATTGGGAGGAGGAGGGGTAGCATCTTCAATAGCTCTTCTTTTTCTCCTAGTGTTGTGAGAAATGGAATCTTGGATTACATTACAATGTTCCTCCACTTGATGATTCATAAAGGAGCAATCACCTTGTCCTTGCATATATGAGGCATCTTTAAATTGGTCCTCCTTGTATGATTGTCTTGTTGGAGGCTCTTGGATGGTAAAATCCAAATAAGATTTAGCCTTTTGATACATGCAATGGGTGTAGGAGTAGTTATAGGAGGGACAAAAATCTTTATCTTGGGCCATGTTTCTTTGAGGAACTATGGCCCTACTTTAGTTTATATTTGTGGTTGAAGCATGAGTATTCTACCTATTCTGATCAAAAGAATTGTTCCCATAATTCTGATTTGGAGGCCTACCACTATTCAAAGTTTAATATTGTAATTGATGAGCCTTACTACCTTGAGCTTTTTGTCTCTCTAAAGTCACCACCTTGTTGCTCACTTTCTACATCACAGAGAAGCTATCCTCCAGCTTCTTCTCTTAGCCCTATAATCTTTTATCTATGTTCAGCATCATAGATTGCATATTTCATTTGAAGATGTGGAAGTTTGAGGGACTAGGGGAGCCATTGTTGGTTGGTGATTTGGAACATCAGGGAAGAAGGGCATAGGAGGCCTTGGAGCTAGCTTACCTCCTTGTATTAGGATATTTTTTGACTTTATTGCTATGTCATAAGCATTAGGTGAGGTATCTCCTCCCATAGTTTGGATTGTAGTGGCAATGTCACTGTTAAAAGCTCTAACGTAATGCAAGAAGGCATTACCAGGGGTAGGCTTTACTGAAGTAGGTATTCTATCCCCTGTCTTTTGAAATCTATAGTTGAAATTAGTCATACATTCATGGGGGGCTCTTTTTATAGTAGTCAACTATTCTAAAAGTGACAAATGGTCACTTTTGTCCTCAAAGTGTTTACATAGTCCTACTCCTAATGCATCCCAATTTGCTATAGAACCATGAGCCAAATCTCTATACCATTGTAATGCTTTTCCTTTCAAGGATGAGGCTAGAAGCCTAACTGCAACATCATCCTTTGTAATACCATGGATATTATAGACATTTGCAACTTATTGAATGTGTTTTGAGGGAGAGATAGAAGTTTCACCGGTAAACTCTAGTATACTTTTGAGTGCAGCTATTGGTATGTCATGTCTTTGGATCGATAAAAAAGAACTCCCACCATTAATGGTGGCAAAAGTATGGGCTCTAGGCTATACCATATAGACAAGTGATCTATTGATATGTGCTGATGGCAATCTAGGTTGAGATCTAACAGCAAGAGGAGTAGAGATAGATCTTGCAGGTGTATTTGTTGCTATTGCACTCCTAACTAGTGATAAAGATACTCTAGTCTTCCTTCTTCTAGGATTTGAAAATGAAAGCTCCTAGTACTGAAATTTACCTCTAGAAGATGCCCTTGTTTCAACTTTGGGCATGAATTATTTCAACTTTGGTCTAGAACCAGATGTATTTGAAGCTCAGAGTTACCAAGTACTTGAAGAATAAGCCTCTTGAAGGCTTGAACACTGAAGCCAGTACTATCTCCTCAGTATTAATCCTGAAATCTTCCTTTTGACACCAATAGACTTGAAATTTTCTGAATATTGTCCCATCGGGCATGCCAAAAACTATTTTTACAAAGGTTTGCACCCTTGTCCAAAGTTTTTACCTAAGGACAACCTTGTGAAACATAGAAACAACCTCCAAGCTGTGGGACTTGAACTGTGAGGTTGAGTCTCTGGAGAAGGTCAGCTTCCTTTGCTATCAAGGTGCACCTAACTACTCTTGGAGAGGAAAAGGGAGAAGGAATGCATGAAAATAAAATCTACCTACTCTAACCTAAGGGGGTGATGCACCAAAATAGAGTGTTCAACCAATCTCTGCCCATACATGCACTATTGAACCATCATGACACCAAGAGATATACACATCCAGACTTGCTTTAATCTAATAACTATCACATGCAAATCAGAAAACCCAAATGAATGACACAAGGAAAGAGAGGATTCACTTATATACCATTCATAGGCCAAAAGAGATACAGTCATACAAGATTGTAGATCTTTACAATACACCAATGAGAGGCAAATAGTTCTTGCACTTGACATCAATGGTTGAAGGAGATAAGGTAGAATATCATATAGGTCAAAGGCAAAGGGGATTTATAGTGAAATTGCAGAGCAATATTAGAGAAGTTAGAGAAGGGTCAACTAGCACAAAATCTACAAAAATTGCCTTTATAGCTCAGGCATAACTGAGATATTTTCTAACTGAAGTTACTCCACAACCACTACCATTAAGTCTTGATAAAGATCTAGATAAAATCTAATATTTGTTGAAATAGGGCTTTGATAGAAACAATGCCATTAAACCATTCTAACCAAGTAGACAGATAAAATGGGGTGGTGGAGTGTTCTCCTTCGTTCATAGAGTTAAGCATTTGCTCGGGAGTGGTTGGCATTGATCACAAGGATTAGATCATGCAAAAAAACTTGATCTCCTTCATTTTTGGCTTATGAATCAGCAAAGTTAGCATGTCAACCAAACTCTGCCACCAGGATGAGCCATGTGGGCCAATAGCCTTTTATTTTTCTGCCACCTTGCAAGGTCTCCACACGGTTGACCAACTAACTAAGCCACCTTGCAACTCCCTGACCATGATATCACATAATTTCCATTCTTCACCACCAATGCTAATCACAATGTTATCTCACCGGGCTCGCAAGGACACCTGTTGCTGAATTGCTATCTCGCTATACATAAAAAGTGAGCACCTTGCCATAGCAAGATAACGACCATCGTAGATTCTCATTGATCATGTGGAAGACATTGATACATTACTTAAGAGAAATATGGTGGGTCCCTTGTCACTATGTTGTTGTTTGTAACCCTCATGCAACTGACCATAGCAAGATAGCAACAATCATAGATTCCAAGCTTGATCTAACGATCAGAACTCCTCATGTATTTTATGAAAGGGG